>JABSTQ010010227.1:0-269388 GCA_013358835.2 Ixodes persulcatus
CGCCCAAGATCTCTGAACGGTGTGTCTGAAATTATTTCTGTACTCAGTCAGGAAGAAAGCAAACATATAACAAATATTATGGCCATTAGCAACCGTCAAATGCGCTTTGAATAATTTTGTTATTTTGGCGCACCGCATAGGGGCACACGCCCGTCCCAGCGCACTTCCAGCGAACGGTGCGACATTCTTCACAAAAGTACTCGACTTTGCTTTCTTAAAACGGCTTGTATACGGGAATGTGCTTATATGATTGCAGGGTAACTTTATGGGCATACGCGATGTTGAATATTAGTGGAATGCAAGTGGGTGGGGACTTCGCTCGAGATAAGAAGTGTGAATGGCGCCTCGAGTTTTACCTCGAACAGTAATTGCAAAAATTTATATTTCGTCTATGGACATACAAAAAAACAAACTTCCTGACCAGAAACACTAATGTAAAGGTGCGAGCTCGATGTATAAGTACTTATTGGTTGTTACAGCGTGTTGTCTCGTGCACAAGCAAGCTTCGCACCGTCGAGATTTCCAGCACTGGCTCGTTCACATACCTCGAAACGCTAACGGAAAGGCTCGAGTGCAAAAATACAACAAGCATGTGTTAAGACAAGCTATACGTCTCGGACTTGTGCTAAAGCTTCGAGGTCTGGCCATTTAGGTTAGTTGAGAGACCAAAAAATGACGCTCTCGGGACCAGAAAACATTAGATAACGGTCGATTCAAACCGAAACCATGCCGTTCTCTTCTTCCCTGGCTAATAGCGAGTTCGTTTCACACGCACTGGCACCGTTCGAGTTCTCTCCCAGAATGCATCGCACTCGCAGAGTGTTGCACGGAGAACTGGACTCAAACGAACTCGCCAAATGCACCGAGTGCAGAAGACTGATGCTGCCGCCATCTATGTTGTAGAAAAGGTACCAACCTCAAACCGAAACTAGCGCCTTTCTGTTCGGAGTGATGGGTGGGAATGCGAGAGTGCGGTCGCTACCAACGTTTATCTACAAACGTTGGTCGCTGCAACTTGTAGTTTATAGTTGCGATGACTTCAAGCAACTTGGCTGTCGTAGAGATAGTTACAGACGGCGTAAATTTCCGCAACCAACTGCCTATAAAGCAGCGGGTTGCGATCTTTCAATTCCTACAACCGTTTACACTGAGGAAAACTGATGATTCTGTCCGGGCAGAAGCTTGATCCGTTTGAGCATGGTATTATGCGTGAACCACTGAAAGGGTACGGCTTAAAACTAGTCTGTTGGAGTATCCAGCAAAACTTTTCGTGGGACTTTTGATTTCAATCGTCATTACAGGTGGATCAGATATTAGCCTTGGGAGGACGTCGAGGACGAGAGCTTTCTCGAACAAAATACGACGGGGCAAGTTAACTGACGTAGGTAAATGGTAACATGATGATGTTGCCCAAGCCTCGAGTAAAGTCACTAGCTTAGCTTTCTCTGATGCTTATGGGCAGTCAGAGGTTTCTGCTGGGGGAGTTTTGTCGACAAATGTTCAATTTTTCACCCGCACAGGGATGGTGAAAAACATCTCGGGAGCCGCTGATGCGTTGTTCTGAGCATTTCTTGACACACAGGTATTCAGCGTCTGTTCGGCAACAGAACGACTTAAAACCTGCTAATAAAGCACGGCATGTCAATTGCTTCCTTCATGAAATAGCAGACGCTCACAATTCAAGTTCGCGTTTGATTCCGTTGCCCGTGGGACGCGAGTTCTCCTTTCGGTTCCGCGACACATCGTAGCAAACGAACCCGCGTCGTCTGCTCCCGCTCCTCGACGGCCTCGCCGGAGCGAGGCATGACGGGATTGCATTTTGGCGCACGCCCGATTTTCTCGGTGCAGCGAGTGCATGCACGCGTGGGGTGGTCGGCGCTGAAACGAACCCGGAGAGTGCAACCGCTCGTGGAGTGCCTGCCGAACGAACTCTCTTTACGCCGCGAGTGGGCACGCGTGGACACGAGTGCCGTGAAAGGAACATTAGATAACGGTCGAATCGCTATAACTAACTCCCAGAATGCAACGCGCGCAGTGTTACATGCAGGGGTTTATGCGGTTTATGAAAGTAGTCTGTTCGATAAGTTAATTTCGAATAAGACAAAACAGCGTTGGATATCATAAATAATGAAAAATTTTATAAAAGAAATAGAGTACCAAATAAACGAATAAAAATATATTCTGAAGTCGCAAATCTAATCCTATCCTTTGTGTAATTTTGGTTCTTGTTTTTGTAGCGTCCATGTGTAGTCCATGCAACGAAGTAGTCCATGGCACCTAGTGGCTCTAATGGCACCGATCGAGTCGAGAAATTTTGGATTGGATTAGATCGTTCGTGGCGAGCTACTCTCACATTCCGCGATTCTTTCTAATGCTTTGTTTGTGCCGATGGTCGCGGTGTTTATATCAACTAGGTGACGCTAGCCACCGCCTAACTACCTTTAAAAATTACCTTTACAATTTGCACATTGCACGAAGACATCCATCCGCTCAGAAAGCCCAATGGCCCAATGTCCGCGTTCATCGAAAATCGAAATGAAAATGTGCTATGAAAATGTGTTGCTTCTGGCGTTTCTAGCTCCGAGATCGGACGATCTGATATAAGCGTAAGTTATCGTTCCTCTTCACCGGAGTTATGAATCTTTGTATGTTGACGTGGATTGCGAAGCCGTCCATTGTTCTGCGTCACGAACGGAATGTTCGGTTAAACCATTTGAACGATACTGGGTACTGACACTCAATACCACTGAGCCAGACGCTTCTTTGTCGTGGTGCAATCGAGAATAGAAGTGGGCTATGCGGCTCAGCCATCAGGCACGACCACTACGTGACCACTGAACTTGCTTGCAACTTTGATTGACACAAGTTTGGGTCCCCCACTCGTACCCCAGTCCCACGGGCACCCTAGACGGCAGCTAAGTGTGACTGAGGGTGACAGGAGTAGTCGCGAATCCTAACCAGATATGAAGCACAGCACGTGCCCTGTGCATTGGCTACCCCAGCACTTGACTGACGAAGGTTGGCGGCATGCGGTGCCTGAAACCAGAACGCGCGGTCTCTCGTCCCGACTGCAAGTTGAGGAGGAGGTGGTGGACAAGGGTGGTGCTGTTGTCCACTTTTCACATTTCTCTTAGCCGCAAGCGCGTGAGAAAAGCTAATGCGTGTTTCGTTGGCTGTTAACTTGCAGGATTCTTGACAGAGCAGTATTTAGCGAAAGTAAGAAAATTGTTTCATAGTCCCCTTTAAATCTGTATTTTGGCAATACCATCTAGAAGACAAGTCCTGTTTTCTTCCCCGCCAAATGTCGTCACTAGTGGATTCACGCAACACCATTCGGCTTGCGTTAGCGCATCGCCGCCAGCACGTCTCGCAGCGCGCTCAACGCTAGCATGCGCTGACGTCAAGACTGCCGCTTTGCAGCAACTTTTAGAGCTTCAGCGCGTTTGCCACTTGGGGAGTGTCGGGAAACCACTAGCTATGGCGTTATCCGCGGGCGTTGTCTTCTGTGTGGTATGCAGAGCGCAAGTTAATCTGCTTCTTTTGCAAGGGTTCAGGTGACGTCCGAACGAAAAGCTCCGATTGGCACTAATTGAAGGATAGTGGGTAGACCTCAAAGCAAGCTGCCTTGAGGTTTACCCGCTATCCTTCAATCAGAGCCAATCAAAGCTTGGCGTTCCGACATCACCGCGACCCCTGCAAAAGAAGCAGACGAACTTGCACTCCGCATTGGTTTTGGGGGGGAGGGGGGATTGGTTGGTTGGTTAGCATCACAGTAAATGTGGTAGCACTCCCAAATTCATCGCCTGTTCCCAGGGCGCACCATCATGGCTGCCGGCATCGAGGACGTTGCCAGGATCGAAGTCCTGGTGGACAACTTCCCAGACAACGACCCCTGCAAGGTGGAAGCTTCTGTTGCAAGGCTCGCGGGAAAGCTCGGACAAGCGGGCCTTGATGTGACGAGGCTGCGCGCCGAACAGCTGAGCGTGCCCTTGGCCCTCACGGCCTGCAACGCGGTACTCGAGTCCGTGGCATTGGAGCTTAACGAGTACGAACCGGGAAGGTTTGCGCTGGTGGCCCGAAACCCAGAATCCCTAGAACCCCCCTACGAGGAGTCGGACACGGAAGACAACGGGTCGGCGGCAGACGACGACGCGCTGGACGGAGCCTTGCTGGCGTCGTGGCTTCTGCGGATTCGCGGCTGCATCGTCGTCCTCGAACTCGGCGTGGAAAACATAGAAGGGCCCCTGCTTTCCGTCCTTCAAACCGTGCTTGGCGAATGCAGCTCGCTGAAGAACGTTTCCTTGAACGGGTGGGATCTCACCGAAGATGCGGCGGGCGAGTTCACGTGTGGACTGGCCTGCTTGTCCAATGTGGAGAAGCTTGTGGTGTCCATGTGCAGGGTTGGCGAAGTTGCGGTCGAAAATCTGGCGAGGATGTTGGAGGAAAGCAGCTCGTGCGTGAAGAGCGTGCACATGGCCCACGGGAGTTGCGGTGCGGCAGGATTTGCGTCGACGATAGGCGCATTGTCGCACTGCCGGAACGTCACGTCGCTGATCTTCCACAACTGGTCCATCAACCTCGACTCGGCGAAGCTCCTGGCTGAGTTTCTGAGGCACACCGCGAGTCTTCGGGAGCTTGAGACGCCCTACAGCAAGGACGAAGCGTGCGAGGAAATCATCTTCGACGCGGTGCGAAGCAACGTCTCCGTTCAAAAGCTCGTAACGGCCGACGTCTACAGTGGGAGTAGGCGACTGGCGTACCACGTCGCGGACGTGCTCAAGGCCAACGGCGTACTCGAGGTACTCAGCGTAACGTCGAGTGGCATCGACTGCTTGGGCGCATCATCGATTGCGGACGCACTGAGGGTCAACGGCACCCTTAGGGAATTGGATATACACGGCCACGGCATCAGAAGCAGGGGAGCTGTCACAATTGCAGATGCGTTGCAAACAAACAAGACGCTTCGGAAGCTGACGTTGGAATGTGGCAGGGTGAACTGCGTGGTGGTGAAGGCATTTGCGGTCGTGCTCAAGCGGAACACCAGTCTCGTCACGGTTCGTCTCCCCGACGTCAGCACGAACGGGTGGGAGGAAGGCAACTTGCGGGCGGTTCTGGCATCGGGCAGCGTCTGCGGCAGATTGAGCGCCGCGTGGAACGACGTGGGCCTCGCGCAGCTTGCCGTGGACATTGAAAGCAAATTCCCGAAGGAATTGCACGTCAATTTCGACACCAACGTCGGTGTGAAGAGGCTAGGCGACGTTTTGACGCGGTGCAGCGTAGCGAGCAAGTGACGCATCTCTACATAGAGAATGCGGGAGACCTACCAAAGTCGAGCATTGCTAACCTCGCCCTGGCGCTGATTCATTCGAAAACCTTGAAAACTCTGGAGCTCCGTTCGGATTACCAATACGACCTGGCTCATCTGGTGCCACTGATCAACGCCCTGAAGCTGAACGAGAGCCTCACGCGGGTGGACTTCGGAGACTTTTACGTGGCGTACTACGGTAGAGAAGCGGAGCATCTTGCCGAGGCGTTGAGGGTAAACCGGACGCTACACTGGCTTCTGTTTACGACCGGTGCGTTGAGCGACAAGGAACTGGAGGTTGTCGCCGAAGGGATGTCGACAAACGACGTGCTCTTAGAACTGACGCTCGGGGACAGCATGTCGAGGAGCAAGGGGCTGTTCGACATCAGAGACCGTCTCAGGAGGAACCGGATGATGCTGAACAGGGCGGTCGAATTCGTGCTAGGAACCGGCGTCGACGCGGATGAGTCAAAAGAGGCGTTCAGGAAACTCTACCGAAAGGACTCGCTCGTAGAAGCGACAAAGACGGTGGTGCACCTCACGGACGCGGAGGCGAGAGAAAGGATAGAGGACGCCGCGGCGTCTCTTGTGCGGGAGATTGCGGCAGCGAGAGCGATCTGAATGTGCGCAGTGCAATTTCTGCTAACTTAAGCAGTTCTTTTATCAATAGTGACTCGTGAAAGATGCTGTGTGGCGTACTTGCCTCAAGTTCGACAGTGTTTAAGGCGACGGTTGACATTGCGGGCAGTCTCACCAGCTGGCTCAAGGAGAGTGCAACGTGTAATATTTGCCTTAGTTTAAAGAAAGAGTTCAGTTGTTGCTTCTTTTGACATATTTTACGTGTAATTTTATACCGTTTCAGGTTGAGATAAACAGTACAAGCTTCTCCCACAAAGCCCTGCACCCTTTCCACTTTGCAGATTAAACACCAGAAGAGAGGAGTCCCTTCTCGCCTCCTCTCTGACATTCTCTCTCAAAGTGAAAAGGGTAGACGGCTTCGCAAAAGAAACCTGTCCCGCTTTTCTTAACCTGCGACAGGGTATAGTTGCCGTGTTTTTCGGACCATGCGTATACAAGTTTAAATTTTATGCAGTGGCCAGAGGCTTCTCGATGTCACAATCCTGAGAACCCCGGTTCTGGAGGAACTTTTATTACGACGAGCTTCGTACAAAACCACCTCGTTGACGACGTTTTGGTCGAAACAAGCTTCCACAGGGACCAGAAATTCGTGACTCGTGGAAGCGGCTCACGCCAGGGAGGACGCCTTCTTTGCAGACCCTTGAAACATCTGAAATGTGCGCATTCCCTCCATCTTTTTTAAAATGTCTCGCTATGGACGAGTCGCCAGTCGGCACAGTATTCGTAGAGGCCCGTTCGCACGCTTGCATTTGCTTACGACCGAGTTCTTGTGAGCTCTTACGAAGAGAGAGCACAACGAGGCCATCCACGAGGTGACCCTGAAACTGCTTTCCACTAGAGCAAAGCGGTATTTGCGAGATCAAATGTCCGTACCATCTATGAGAAATGGTTGTTTATAACATTGTCAGAAAACCAAGAAAGATGTGCAAAAAGAAAAGGGGGAATATACGGAAATGTTAATTGTTCCACGGCTTGCTCTCGTTGCAAGAGGTTTTAAGGCATACAATCGTAAGCAGTTGCAAGTGTGTGAACCAGCTTTTACAGGAGTGCAGGGGAAATGCTTGGGGTCATCGATCGGGTATACTGAATTTGCTCCCAGCGTGAATCGTCACTAGAGTCGATGCAGTAAGGTTCGTTTTCCCATTCCTTTCCCCGTGCCGACGAGCGTGAAGGGGGAAGGCAGATATTTACGACCCAGCTGGAGACGTTCTGCAGGGCGGCTTGCGGCTCTGAACGCGGGAAATGCACCTTGGCCTACCTGCCCGATTTGAGGCGGAAACTGCCGGCTCCGACTCGAGAAGCAGTCCTTGCAGAATCGGCGTGTGTAGAAGACGCTACATTCCTGAAAGAAAGAAGGAAGTGTTTACGATGTACCTTGATTTCGTTCGGCACAAACTTTCAAGCAGCGTGGGTTCATCGAAGAAAAAGAGAAGAATGGAGCTCTTGGGTAAAAATGATAAAAATTTCTACGGCACTGTACAGCCTTTGCGAGGTGTTGCAACAGCAACGAATAACGCTTTGTAAACTGGAGGATGTAAGCATCTCATTATCGCTCCGTAGTTGAGATTGTGGCATTAGGCAATAAGAACGCCGAAGAACGGATTGAAGAACGAGAATTGACGATGATTATAAGGCCATGCCTCACGTTTCTTAAAGGGCCTCTCCAACCTTAAAATGGTGATTAAAGGCCTTAATGCTTTGCACAATTCTATCCAGCCAAAATAACTTACGATTTTATCCAGATATTAATTCGAGAAGTTTGGATGACTATTTTTTCTTCTAAAAGGCAGATTTGTGTGAAGTGAAACTGAGACAAACAGGAATGTGTGCTGATCAAACTAGCCTCGAGCCCCGTACCGCAGCCACATTTACATCGGCTATTCTCGCGTAATATTACCAATTTCGGGTTAATACCATTTTGGAAACAACAGATCTCTAGATCAGGGTGCCTAGCGACCGGGAAAACCGGCAATTTGGATGGTGTCGTACGCAGTTGCTCGTTGCAAACTGATGCTCGTTCTCGTCAATTGAATATGCTGTTCTCTTTTACGCAGAACACAAATAAATGCCGCCTGAATAGCCTTTTCTTGTGGGGTAAGTACATTTTTTTTAATTTGTTAAGAGACTTTTCTCGCAGCGGGGTTGAAGTTAGAATCATATAGATACAGGTCAAAATAGAGCAACCATCTTGGACAGCTACGTGATCATGCTAAAGGCGCAAACGAGGGTCCTCTCTGCAACCGGCAAGGCGGAGAAAACGCTTAATCGCAGGAAATGCTTCGGTAACTACGAACAAATATCCACAATACATTGTTCAGCCAAAATGTGTCCGCGGAGCAGAGAGCAGTGGAAGTGTCAAAGGACCGATCTGACTCCGTCGCACCGAATCCAAAGACAACACCGGGCTTTGAGCACATTAATTCCAAATATTGAGTCGAATAGCACAATTAGAAATCCACCTCAAGTCGGGCAATGTAAACCAAATGCTTATATTACACCTTTTACGACATTTATTCATCTCTGACGGTGTTGTATTTTCCACAGACTCGACGGGAACCTGGGGAGCTTCACGCCTGCCAAGCTTCCAGGGTTGCGACAGTCCAGTACGCAACAGTGCCTACAGCTTCAATGTTAGACTTTTGCGACATCCAATAGCAATGTTAAGAATAAAAGACAAAAACCGCACAAATCAACACCTTCAAATCAATGTGTGAACAGCCCCACGAGCAAGAAGGCTGGCGAAAGGGCCTTTCCAGTGTTGCAAATATTTTGAGGTAGATGGCGCAACATGTCGCACCAAACTTGATTGCTTTGAGCGTATATGCTTTATTCTTGAAATCGCGAGTTGAAATTCTGTGGACACTTCCACGAGGAGGTTCTGGTACCTGCCACAAGGATCTTATATGAAACTAACAATTCCATTTTAGGCTGAGAGGACCTTTAAGAGCTTCTTTATTGCCAGGGATCGGATGGATATTACGGAGTTATGGAAAGCAAAACGAAGCCAATGCAAAATGTTTCTGCAAGATCCGATCGATGCGAGCCAATGCCTGCACAGGCATGCTCGAAGTGTGGAGCGGATCACTAAATTTGTACAAAAAGATAAAAAAAAGTCTTGTATCCTAACTTTCGGGTTGGCTTCCTGTTCCTGATCTACAGCGATGAAGACAAACACGAACGAACATGGTGTACTTACGGAGCTGAGACAGACGCACCTGTCGCACTCTGAGCAGTGTGCACCGACGGCAAAGCCCCCGATATCTTCGCCGGTGCCGTCTTTGATCAGGTACACCTTCTCGAGGAACCTAGGAGGTTGAAAACCGAATGTTGTCGCCGAAACTTCGCAGAACTAAATGGTATGGTACTCCCTTTCCGGAGGTGCGATCGGGGACAGCGGGGCTTGTGTTGCCGGTTGGACGCCGCGAAGCGGCGTGTACTGGTTAAGTTTTGTAATTAGCAGCCGATACTGTCACCGCGAAGCGGCGTGAACGCAGGCGGGGGGCTGTGTTAACGCGCTCCCCAGTGATACACGCGCCGTTCGAAAAGGGTGACCCAAATGGCACGAGTTCTCAGCGGTGTGCGTATAGCCATTTCCGACCTCTTGCACGATACGTTAGCTAAGAATCGAGCACTGGCATTACATGATATTCGCGCATGTTTTTAACGAAGTTGGTACGAAGTTTCGGACCATGAGACGTGCACGCTGTTAAATGAACCGCGTTGACCTTTACCGAAGCTCTAGGCGTTTGATAGCATCGGTTTCGACATGGTACTTCTCCCTCATGTTGCACACATCGCAGACGAAGTACTTGTCCTCCTGCCTGTCCTTCTTGTCTATTGACCCACTCTTTCGCTGCATTGTAGCCGAAATTTACTTCAGGCAACATTAGGTACAGAGTAGAGTCACTGAATGTTCCCAGTTCAGGTAGTTCAGCTGTAGTTCAGCAAACTGGAATGGGGCTGACGCTTTGGATTGGATTGGATCCAAAAGAAAAGGACAAGAATGAATGGAGAGATCAGTGGGCGATAGGCACAACGAATGGGCGGTAGCTTGCGCCATCAACCCAATAAAGAGCCATTTTTTTTTTTTAATATTTACATCTCTGCAACGATTACCGGCCCATGGAAAATTCACCAGGATCACTGGGAGGGCATGACGTCAGTCACGTAACTTTGCTAAGCCAAGCCATCCTCCCGTGTCGCTCGCCTCTTTCTCACTTTCCTCGCCAATTTTCCTTTTAAACATGAACAACATGTGACCACTGAATGGTACATGGTTGACATGGTTGCGACTCTAGTTGCGACTAAAAACTGGGTGGCACCTCATGATCGCGGCAGGTGAATGCATCTGCTGCATGTCATTTAGTTACGTAACAATCAATTCAAGAAATTTTCTTTCTACACTCTGTTAACATTGTGCAAGCGGTTGCAAGTGTTCTCACGATGTGCATAACTTCATTCAGCTTGAGAAATGTGTTTTGCGTCGAAAGAAATTTTACAACAAAATAAATGATTATTTGCTGGCGGTCCCCCAGAAGGCGAATGGGGCCACAAACGGGTTTCCTGTGTCCCGAGAAGGGACTCGCTCCATTGACAATAAGAAGCGAGCACAGAAGCCTTTCTTCTCGGGACCCAGGGAGGTTGTCTATAAGAAGGGGAGGCCGAGGGCCGATGAGGAGGGCGATGGACTGAGAGGTCACCCGAGAACTCTGTGTGAGAGCCCCCGCCTTTTGGTCCTCCAGCGAAGACAGCCGCGTTGTGTTAGCCTTCGTGCCCGCCACGCGGTTTGTTGAGTTGCCGGTCCAGGGCTGTACCAGCAGGCTATGGAAAATGTCATTCAGTCGTCTTGTGTCTTTTCTGCGATCACACAAAGTACCGGGTGAAACAAGGAGACGGCAGGCTCTTTAAATCGACCGGAAAATTCGGTTTTTTAACCTATCGCGCTACGACTTTGTGCAGCGTTGCCCACAGATGGTGCATTTTTATTTTTTGTAAAATTTGCAAAGAGCGAACTTACCTGAGAAAAAAGTAAAGAAAGAAAAAGGCTTAGCTCCTATGGAAACGCAGCGACGCCACCGGTCTTCACGGCGCCGTTTCGCACGGAACACAAGAGATGGCGCAACGAACGCCGCCAACGCAGAGCCGTTTATTGAGAGAGTTTGGCCATACATTGGTTTGAATAGGCGAGCATCTCGGGCCAACCACAGGCCGCGAAACAGCCCCTAGCGGTGGTCGCGTGCTCTAAATTTGTGCCACGACTATACTTCGTTTCACCTTATGTGCGAGCGAAGGCAAAACTGGAAGCGCGAGCACGGAAGCTCCGTGCGTTCAGGCTTTGCTCGAGCGCGCGAGCTGGGGAGAAATGCAAAAAGCGCTGGTCTCGCGCTTCTAGCTCTGGCTTCGCTCGCAGGTAAAGTGAAACGAAGTATAATTTGAGCTTCGCCGAGCGGAACTCCGCGTCTCAAGACGCTCGCGCACCCCACCCTTTGCACTGCTTTCTTTCAGCCAGTCTCAGGACGCTGTTCTAGCAGTGCAGACAAAGGCATGGGCACGAGCGCGTGGCTTTGGAAAGTGCCTCCTATGCACGAGGTCTCGTACAAACAATAGCGTTTCGCTGAGCTAGGCTCACGCGCCTGTGCCTTTGTCTTCACTGTCGACATTTGTGAGATGAAGTAGAGGTCTCCTGATTGGTCGACGCTGTGTCACAAATTTAGTTTACGCTCTAAGCGTGGGGGGAATATTCGGCGCTGGCGGCGGCCTTTGCTCCGCCTATTGTCCAAACTCTCCTAATATACGGCTCTGCGCCAACGAACGAGCATACGTATCCCAGACAACACACAAAATCCCAGGGATGTCCCAAAAAAGTCCCTATGTGGTCTTCACGTCCCATATCCCATTGCAGTTATCCCTAGGATATATTTGGGACAACATAATGTGGACAATCCTGAAATCTACCTCAACGGGACGATTGGGGGATGAGACTGACTTTTTATTTGCTTTACCGGTAGGTATATTTTGAAAAGGCATCTTGATATAGAAATTAACTTTGACACAAAAGAAGCCATCTTAGACCTTATTTTGCCAGAGTTTGGCGACGCGTTCGAAGCTCATCCAGGCTCATCGAGATCGAAATTGGTCTTGGACGACTGAATCCAGGGTTCTGCAGCACGATCGTTTTCGCTCCACGCGCATCCGAGCTGAGACGCGCCGACCAACGTTGCGCCGACGCACCGCTCTTGGAAAGGGGGGAGGAGAATTATCCTTCCCTCTCCCTCCCACGCTCTCCTCCCCGTTCCTCAAAAGAAAAAGAAAGTAAAGGGGCGACAAGACCCTGCAACGATATAAAGAAAAAAAAATTATACAATATTTAAAAAACAAATATATATATATATATATATATATATATATATATATATATATATATATATATGTGTGTGTGTGTGTGTGTGTGTGTTTACGAAATTTGTATTTATATAAACTGAATTGAGGGGCGTGGAATCCTGGCAACCTTGTCGATAGCCACCACAAGTCATTCGGTTCGAAAGCCACGATCCAATCCAATCCAATCGGAACTTTTCCCTCTTTTTTGTTTTTATAGCTGTTTCGCGGAGGTTTTTTTTAGGGAGGCCTTGTAGGTACTACAACGGGTTTGCTATCAAGAGGAGCAGCGACATGGAAATGGAAGGTAATCGTACGTTTATGTTCAATCATTTCCGTGCAGTGCGAAGCTTATTTTCAATCCTATCAAATAGAATGTTTCCGCTTTAGGAGCGCTTGTGTTAGGACATCTCCTTGAACGTGTGAACTACGCGCCTGTTTTAAAATGCATAAGCGTCCAAAAGCCACGTTTTATAAACGCGCTAGTAAAGCAGCTCGCGTAGACTTGTGCGGTATTTTGTTGGGTGATGTTGGTGACGTAGTCGTGAAAGGAAACCAAAACATTTATATGGCACAAGAAGCGGAACGGAAAGTTCCCGAAGCCGGATAGGGGGTATGAATTCCACTGTTTGAAAACTACAGTAAGTGGTGATTTGGGCCTGTTGGTTCATAGCAATAGAAACACCGCCGGAAAATACAAGGGACTAAGATGAGGGTAAACGAGGCACTCTCAACTGTATATTTTGGTAGGATCGCCTTCTCTTGTTTCCCCTTGTATTTCTAGCGCTGTTTTTCCATGGTTTTAAATACTTTTATAGCTCACTATGTATCTTAAATGGAGTTGTGTATCATTTCTCTGTCAGGCCCTGTTCCCAGCGCAGGGCGGCCGCGTGATATTACTGCTCATATGCCACCAGGGGCAATTTCGGGCCCACAATGGACAGGTAATAAATACTTCTATTTTTTTAGAAGTGAGACCTTCAATCTTCCCTGGGGCCTTGTTTCAAGCCTTTTGTATGCCATACTCTTTTTAGATTTCATGATGCAGGTGCTGAGGATGTTGCATACACTCAAGCAGAGACAACAACAGCAATCAGAACAACTGGCACTCCTTGCCAACATGCTCGACAGTGTGCTGCCTGCACCGACCGAACCTCTTGTTGTTGCTCCTTTGAAGGATTTGGAGGAATTCTTGGCTTACGAAAAAGTCCTGGCTGCAAGTGATGAAAAGAAGCTTCAACTGGTGAGATGAAATTTGTTTTAATTTCTTTGATAAAACTGACAGGGTATTTAGGCTCGCCAATATTTTTATTTGCACATTACATGTGAGAGCCCAACTACCCAGAAAACAACTCGCGGCTCGGAATTCGTTTTCTTTCCGACCGAAAACAGCCGATCGAGAACTGGCTAGTTTCAGTCACGCTCACTCTCTTCTCCGTGGCCATGTGCCGTTTTTTCATGGTTTAGACAGAACCACAAAATATAATCGAAGTCCTAGGTCATCGAAGGCACGCACACAACATTTAAAATAGAAAATAAATATGATACCCGTTTTTTGTGGCTTCTAAAAAGCTGCAAATGCGTTTGGGAGAAAAAAAAGTATCACAGCTACGTGACTTCTGCCACCTATCCCCTCCTCTATATTTCTTCCTGCCCAGTCCAGTTTCGGTTTCGAGCAGTTGCGTTTTTTTACTTTATTAAAAATAGATGTGACACTGTAGCAAAATATTGATCTGACACCATAATAAACCGCCTGGCAAAAAAGTAAAAAAAAAAAACAAAAACAAAATTGGGGGTTGTCACTGTTCCTTTAAAGGGGTATTCCGGCATTATTTTCGTGGTCTCTGATTTGCCTCAAAAATGGCTCAACACACCGATAGACACGGCTGTACCAGCTCCCCAAGTATTGTGTGAAAAGATGATTTTGCAAAGTTATTGAATTTTATAATTTCGTTTTCATCGTGTTTCTCAAACCGGGGGCCCCTACTGGCAACATTGAAGTGTGACGACAGAAATGGTACAAAGTGGGCAGTAAGCCATTTTCCCAACTGATTACAAGACATTTGATGGTGGGAAAAGAATGCTTGGTAGCTGATTCACTAAGGAACATGCAAAAAACACTCGAAATGCTCAGTTTAAGACTACCTGCACGACTTAAAGCTCTGTACCATTTGTGACGTCACACCACTGGAGAGCGCGCGGAAATTTGAATGTTGGTTTCGGCATCATCTTCGTTTACGGTTTTGTCGATTGCTATTTATCAACTTCAAAAAAATAAATAGCGTACCGTGAACACTAAAGTCCTGGTAGTCAGAAAATGCAATTTGTTTGAGTAGCTCAAAAAATGGCCGGGGTACCCCTTTAAGGACAAAACATATACCGGGCCCAATTTGGGGAGAAAAAAACTAGGGCCTTCAGCGACGCAAAAAATAGCTATGCATTGCAGGAAGTTGAGACTCCGCCACAGTGTGACGCTAGCGGTGCTGATAGAATTCGAATGTTTGAGAATGTGATATTACTTGGATCAAAAGAAATTGAGAAAAAAAAACAAATTTCTTTTTGAGTGACGCCCACTAAGCGTACCACAACGAAAGAAACCCTTCTTTTGTTTCCTTTTGATAAGCCCTCTCACCAAAATAAGCTCCACAGGGGCCAAAATAACTTATCTTTTTTGAAAAAAGGCCGAGTGTACATGCGCTTGTGAAGAAGTGTTTCTTTCCCGTATCTTTTGATTTAGGGACATTCGGGCAGAGTTTCACCTTCCTGCAATGCAGAGTTAATTTTTGCGCCACTGAAGACCCTGGTATTCCTCTCTTATTCAGGCCCGACTGTCTGATGTTCTATTCCAGAAAAGGTACATCAAAATAATTGGCGGGGACGATGCAAAGGAAAAAACTTCCCGAATACTTAAGAAGCTTCTGACTTACGACATAGGAGTGGCCTTCACTTGGTATGGTACAAAAGACAAGAGGAGATTCTGTGACCTGCAGTTCTGTCAGCTGATGTGTGGTAAGCACTTCAAAGGGCTCATGATATTTTGTAGAAATAATATTAACTGTACAGCTTTGTTTTCAAGGTACAGTATAGGTGATGTCGTACTAATACCTTACTGTCCTTCTAAATCAAGAGTGCTAAGTCACTAACACACAGCTCCTGGTACCGAGCTTCATATCAGTTAAACTGACTATAAATTTGGTTTACGAAGCATTGAATAAGGCAGATAATTGAATGTACTTTATTCAATTTTATGTAATGGACCATTTTCAAAAATCCCAAAAGGCATGCGAGGGGTGGAAGTATTTTCAGGAACGTCGTGTGTGTGCCCTCAGTCCCTCTCGCTGTTTCCATCCCATGACACTGTTGGTCGTGCTGCATTCCCAAAGGAGGAGAATGCAAAAGTGTGGGAGCTGTATAAGCCCTTTTCTATGATAGCTCTTAATGCCACTGGAAGGCACTTCATGTTTTACTAATGCTCTATGGGGATGTAATGTGGGAAAGGAAAACATGCACAAGAGAAAGCCTCACATCTGAGCAAACCTAAAGCACCCTTTTCTAGTCGTGTCTTATATTCATATTTAGTGCTGCGTCAAACCTATGAATGTTTTTCCAGGTGATAAATGGTATGATTGTATGCCGCATGTCACAAATAATTCGCTTAAATTAAAAAAAAAAGTTGAGTGCTCTATGCAAGTTAAGCATACTGTCTGTTATTCGCAAGCATCTGGCTAGAGTTGCAGTGTTTGAGTATGAAGCGTTTTATAATGCAGCAACCTTTGAACTTTGAAGAATTGTGTCTCATACGTTTCACGTACGCAACACAGTTGCTCAGCAATTTGTCATATTTTTTAAGTAAGCCAAATTAATTAGTTGAGGCTAATTAGATAACTTTTTAAATATTTACTTAGGAGCTGAAATGTCAATTGGAAAGTTTTAAAGCACCTTGAGATATTTGCACCATGATGCATATGCATGCTTCTGTTTATATGTAAAGAAATGCCGCAAGATTTTAGAAGAGTCCATGATTAAGGGGGCACATTGTCGTGGTATTTTGTAATATTTTACAGGTCAGTAAAATAAAGTATGTGAACTGTATCACATTGCAGTCATGTAATTCCAATGCTTCTTAATGCACTTTGCAAGTTTCACACTGACACCTCGGTTCTCAAATAAGTATTAATGTGAAACGTTCTATGGTTCTAAACTCTTAACATGCGGTATACTGTGTAACCGCAAGCTCGAAGCTGATTGGTCGGGACAAGTCGCATGGTATAGCTGGTGGAGACGAGGAAAGCTTGACGCTGATTGGATAATCACGTGGTCAACCGGCTAGACAGTGGTGTAGCCGGTGCAGAGGAGGACAGGGCGTTTCAGAGTTAAAGGGACGGTCGCCGCCTGGGCTTGAACCCATGGCAGCAACGTAAGCCGAGTGTGCTTCCATCCGACATTGCAATGCTTGCAGGAGATACACGAAAGCACGGAAAGCTTGCGAGAAGGCTAACTAAAGCGAAAAAGAAATGAGTCCTTAACTTCAGCACTAAGCCATTCAGCCCAAGCAAGAGCCAGCGAAACATTTCACATAACCGCTTCACAATTTCCTAGCAATTTGCCAGTTTCTTAATGAGTTAGCTAATTACTCTTAAGTAAGGAATTATTTCTGCTTAATTATAAATTACTGGAACTCTCACAAGATGCTTTCTAGCATCGTGCAGTTCGTTTCATTTTTGTAGGGCACACCATTTTGGACACCTGAATATACTTGCTGTACTGAGCAGTAGCTTGCACCTTTAAGCAGCCAATGCTTCCTAGACAAATGTCACTTCTACTATTTTACTTAAATTGCCTTATATAAAATATATATCTTACAGGTGGCTTAACAGAACAACAAAACAAGAAAGAAGCAGAAGTCACTCTTAAAGATATTGAGAAAACAACAATGACATGCCAAAGAGCGCCTGGACAACTGCCAGAAAAGGTAAGCAGGCATACGATTAGGCTGCATGTGAAGGCTGATAGGCAAGTAATATCAGTACTGTACAACTTTAATACAGCAGTTGCAAACATTTTACAAAGAACGAAACATTGTAAATTTGCCAAAATGTCAACACTGCAGTTGTTATTCAACTGCAGTGTAAAAAAATTGCTTAACATTGAGATATCAAGTCACTTCTGTCTACGTTAAAGGGATGCTGAACCCAAATTGAGATTTCCCTTAACTATGCAGTAGAAGCAGCAGTCAACGACTGGTGCTTCTACTGCATAGTGGAAGACTGAATCCCTCCTGCTTCCTGACATTAACGTATTGCACTCGAATTAACCTTCACTCCTCCCCCTGGCTTAGCAGAACTCCTTGTGCCTTGGCTGCAGAGTAGTGGAGGTTAGGAAAGATGTGACATCATGAAGATAGTTTTTATAAATGCTCACAATGCAAATCTTGTGTTCACAATTTTATTCTTTCTGCATTTTTTTTATTCAAATAGCATAATTTAGGGAACACACAAGCACTTTGCTACTACATATACTCACAGCTCAAGTTTGGGTTCAGCATAATTTTAAACTCGTCTCGTGGTGCAGGGTTTCTGAAGCCATGATTGTTTCCACGTGGAAGAGCTAGCACAACTTAGTGAATATGTATGCTCATAGATGTGTTCTACTTGCCTTGTAGGGGAGCTGCACAGATGGCGCACCCAGAGGAAGATGAGGATGACTGAAATCTGGAATTGTTTTCTTTCCAAGTGAAGATGTGCTGTTATTTTAATGAACAGTTCCTTAAGCCTCGTTCAGGTGCCAACTAGTCAATAATTTATTTGTCTTATAAAACAGACTACTTTATTTTTATGAACAGTTGCAGTCTGGAATTTTTTTTTAGTTCTCTATAGAGGTGGTTTTATTTTTATGAACAGTTGCTTCAACCTTTTTCTATAAGCTTTGTTAAGTCACTAACGAGTCATTTATATCTTTGTTATCAGACTATTTTATTTTTATCAACAGTTGCTTAAGGCTTCTTGGATAAACCATCATGAAACCACTTACAACTAGTCTCTTTTTCTTGTGAAAGCAGACTATTTTCTTATAAAAGCAAAAGTATGTTTGTAACACGATTTTATGATCCAGTGTTAGTGTTCTTACAATAAAATTTAAAAGCTGCCTTACCTTTGCATACCAACATAAGCTCTCTTTGATTGGCATGACTGCTTGAGAAGTTTGCATCTCAAATTTGATAGGTACTTCGTTTTAAAACATTTTTTGGAACATTAGTGGGTGAAATTGAGTAAGTGCACTTCAGACAGCTTTCATGACCACTGCGAACTATTTGCAGAGCACAAGTTCGTTGGCTTCTTTTGCAGGGTTTGTGGTGAAGCCAGAACGCCGAGCTCCGATTGGTTCTGAATGAAGAATAGGGGGTAGACCTCAAGGCGGCTTGCTTTGAGGTCTACCCACGATCCTTCCATCGGAGCCAATTGGAGCTCGGCGTCTTTCTGATGTCACTGCAACTCCTGCGCAAGAAGCAGACAACTTGTTCTCCGCATGGGTTGCATCAACTGCCGTGATGGAAGGTGCCTAAAGCACGCATTCATTATGCTCAACTTATGAAAGTACTGGATGTTCATGAGAAGTGAGAACTGTTTTTCTCGCCACAGAAATAAGCTTATTCCATTCAGCTTGCCCAAATGTAGTACTAGTGACTGGGACCGGATGCCAATATCAGTGCCTACCGTTACTTGATCCAAAAATTTTAGACAATGTTTCGAAGCTTTCAACGAGGAATTTGCAGTTAACAGGACCTTTTAATTTACAGATGAATAGCACCTCCTACTGAAGAAAGCCATAATTGTTTTTTCAATATTTAAAAGATTTGCATATATATATATCGAACCAGATAACAGTAAGCCTTTAATCTTTGGCGTCTGGTTCCAACCGCTAGTGCTACATTTACTCGAAAACCGAGCGTCCTGCGATGCATAGTTTATTTTTGTGGCGAGGAAAATACTTCCTATGAATACCCGGTATAGCAAGCTAAAAAAATGCAATGTCCCCTCTAGATCCCAGGCAGGATTTGGTGTCCCTAGTGAGTCCTACTGCCATCCCAAAAAGCACCTGCGGGATGTCGGCAGGATGTCCATGGGAGCTTCTAGTCCCATTCATTAGAGTCTCATTTGGGATGCTTTTGGGAAATTTGCGGGAGCTCCCAGGGACACCCTTCTCATCCTGAAGGTGACGTCCTTTGGGCATCCTTTGGACAAATGTGTGTCGTCTGGGATACTACGTATATTGAGACGTTTGTCCTGTCCCCTTCTTTCTGTCTTACAATTTTTCTTCATTTTCCTTCCCAGTCTCAGGATTTTAAAACATCATGATCAACATACACCAGCTCGCCTGCACCTTGACAATTTTTTCGTATACTACGTATACGGCGCCGAGAGCCAGCGTCTTTAGCAGACAATCTTTTCGACTCAAAAGCGGCGCGCGTTCCGCAGGCGGCGACAGTCGCAGAAACAAAAACAGGCGCGGTAACAACAAGCAGCTGCAGTTCCTTGTCTGCTAAATACGCCGGCTCTCGGCGTCTGCTCGTTCGTTGGCGGCAGTTGGCGTCAACGTTATTAGAACAACTCAGTTCTGGAACTCCGCTCCGGAGGGGAGTCCCTTTGCATGGCGCCTGTTAGAGGGCGCGCGCTCCGCATTAATACTCGCTATCATCATCATTGACGGCGCGGTACTGGCCTTTCCTACGGATAACAGCAGCAGACAACTTTCAAATTGTTTCTGCTGTTGTTGGTAGTCACATTTTTACTTTTTACTGGCGAAAAGGCAAAAACTAACCCAAAACCATGCTGAACCTCGAGAGGAGTCGGGACTCTAAAGCAGCCGCGGAGCAGTAGCAGACGAAAACGCGTGGATTAATGCGCCGGCAGTGCCACCTAGCTGCAAAAAAATCGGACACGGTTTTGGACCCCCTCTAATGTACAGCGTCTATGGGAAGTTCCATAACTGAGTTGATCTACAGGTTTTCCCGCTCATTTTAATCCAAGCGACGACCAATTTAATCCCGGGGTCACTCAATTTAATTCAAGCGCCATACAATTTAATCCAAGCGCCATACAATTTAATCCCGGGGTCAGTGAATTTAATCCACAATATATATATGCACTTATTTTGGTCAGTGGTCGTGTTTTCGCTTACACATTTGGTAACTTAGAACGATTGTTTATATAATTAGGACTTTTAGGGAACAATTGATAATTTTATTACTAATGTGATTACTTTGAGTTACTAGTCCAACTATTGACTATGTTGGTTACTCTTTTTAGAGCGCAGGTCTTAGGCACCCGTTTCCGGCTTGAGTGGCGTCGGCGTCGCCGTCGCCGTCGGCGTAACCACGCGGTGCATGATGGGTAAATTCCCCCGCTAAAATTAGCGGAAAAATTTCCCCGCTAAACCGAGCGGAAAATTTTCCCCGCTAAAGTTAGCGGAAAATTTTCCCCGCTAAAATTAGTGGAAAATTTTCCGCGCTAAATATAGCGGAAAGTTTTCCCCGCTATATTTAGCGGAAAATTTCCCCCGCTAAATCTAGCGGAAAATCTTCCCAGCTAGATTTAGCAGAAAATTTGCCCCGATAAGTCTAGCGGAAAATTATCCCCGCTACATTTAGCGGAAAATTTTCCCAGCTAAATCTAGCGGACAGCTTTTCCCACTATATTTAAGTTTCCCGGCTAAATCTAGCGGAAAATTTTTCCAGCTAGATTTAGCGGAAAAATTTCCCCGCTATATCTAGCGCAAAATTTTTCCCGCTGTATTTAGGTTTCCCCGCTTAATTTAGCAGAAACATTTCCCAGCTATATTAAACAGAAAATGTTCCCCGCTAAATCTAGCGGAAAATTTTCCCCGCTACATCTAGCGGAAACTTGTTCCCACTATAATTAGGTTTACCTTCTAAATGTAGCAAAAACTTTTCCCAGCTAGATTTAGCGGAAAAGTTTCCCCGCGAAGTTTAGTGGAAAATTTTCCCCACTAAATCTAGCGGAAAATTTTCCCACTATATTTAGGTTTCCCTGCTAAATGTAGCAAAAAATTTCCCAGCTAAATTTAGCGGAAAATTTTCCTCCCTAAAACTAGCAGAAAATTTTTCCCACTATAATTAGCTAAATCTAGCAAAAAATTTCCCAGCTAGATTTAGCGGAAAATTTTCCCCGCTAAGACTAGCGGACAATTTCCCCCTCCTAAATCTAGTGGAAAATATTTCCCACTATATTTAGGTTTCCCTGCTAAATGTAGCAAAAACTTTTCCCAGCTAGATTTAGTGGAAAATGTTCCCCACTAAATCTAGCGGAAAATTTTCCCCGCTAAATCTAGCGGAAACTTTTCCCAACTATAATTATGTTTACCTGCTTACAATCTTCCAGCTAGCGGAAAATTTTCCCCGCTAAATCTAGCGGAAACTTTTTCCCACTATAATATGTTTCCCTGCAAAAAAATCCTTCCCAGCTAGATTTAGCGGAAAATTTTCCCCGCGAAGTTTAGCGGAACATTTTTCCCCACTAAATCTAGCGGAAAATTTTTCCACTATATTTAGGTTTCCCTGCTAAATATACCAAAAAAATTTCCCAGCTAGATTTAGCGGACAATTTTCCTTACTAAAACTAGCAGAAAATTTTCCCACTATAATTAGCTAAATCTAGCAAAAAATTTTCCCAGCTAGATTTAGCGGAAAAGTTTCCCCGCTAAGTCTACGGACAATTTCCCCCCCTAAATCTAGCGGAAAATATTTCCCACTATATTTAGGTTTCCCTGCTAAATCAAGCAAAAAGTTTCCCAGCTAGATCTAGCGGAAAATGTTCCCCGCTAAATCTAGCGGAAAATTTTCCCCGCTAAATTTAGCGGAAAATTTTCCTGCTATATCTAATGGAAAATTTTTCCCGCTATATTTAAGTTTCCCCGCTAAATCTAGCGGAAAGTTTTCCTCACTAAATCTAGCGGAAAATTTTCCCCGCTAGATTCAGCTAAAAATTTGCCGCTGTAAGTCTAGCGGAAAATTTTCCCTGCTAAATCAAGCGTAAAAATTTCCCCGCTAAATTTAGCGGGAAACTGGCAGAAAATTTTCCCCGCTAATTTTAGCGCGAAATTTTCCTCGCTAAATTTAAGGGAAAAATTTCCTCGCAAAATCTAGAGCGAAATTTTCCCGCTAAATCTAGCGGAAAATTTTCCCCGCTAAATCTGGCGGAAAATTTTTCCCGCTAAATCTAGCATAAGGTTTCCCCGCTAAATCTAGCAAAAAAAATTTTCGCTAAATCTAGATGGGAAAATTTTCCGCTAGATTTAGCGGGGAAACTAAAATATACTGGGGAAAAATTTCCGCTAGATTTAGTAGGAAAGTTTTTCTGCTAAATATAGCAGGAAACATTTTCCGCTAGATTTAGCGGGGAAACCTAAATATAGCGGGAAAAAGTTTCCGCTAGATTGAGCGGGAAAAGTTCTTCGCTAAAAATAGCGGGAAAATTTTCCGCTAGATTTAGTGAGAACATTTTCCGCTAAATCTAGCTGGGAACATTTTCCGCTAGATTTAGCGGGAAAACATAAATATAGCGAAAAAAGTTTCCGCTAGATTTATCGGGAACATTTTTCGCTAAATTTAGCGGGGAAAAGTTTCCCCTAGATTTAGCGAGGAAACTTAATTATAGCAGGAAAAATGTTCCGCTAGATTTAGCGGGAAAGATTTCCGAGCAGTGAAAATTTTCGGCTAGATTTAGCGGGGAAACTTAAATATAGAGGGAAAAATTTTCCATTAGATATAGCAGGAAAATTTTTTGCTAAATTTAGCGGGGAAAAGTTTCCGCTAGATTTAGCGGGGAACATTTTCCGCTAAATCTAGCTGTGAAATTTTTTTGCTAGATTTAGCAGGGAAACCTAAATATAGTGGGAAATATTTTTCGCTAGATTTAGGGGGAAAATTGTCCGCTAGACTTAGCGGGGAAAATTTTCCGCTAAGCTAAATCTAGCTGGGAAACTTTTTGCTAGATTTAGCTAATTTTAGTGGGAAAAATTTTCTGCTAGTTTTAGTGAGGAAAATTTTCCGCTAAATCTAGCTGGGAAATTTTTTTGCTACATTTAGCAGGGAAACCTAATATAGTGGGAAAAATTTTCCGCTAGATTTAGTGGGGAAAATTTTCCGCTAAACTTCGCGGGAAACATTTTCCGCTAAATCTAGCTGGGAAAATTTTTGCTGCATTTAGCAAGGAAACCTAATTATAGTGGGAAAAAGTTTCCACTAGATTTAGCGGGGAAAATCTTCCGCTAGATTTAGCGGGGAAAAGTTTCCGCTAGATTTAGCAGGGAACATTTTCTGCTTAATATAGCTGGGAAACTTTTCTGCTAAATTAAGCGGGGAAACCTAAATACAGCGGGAAAAATTTTTCGCCAGATTTAGCGGGGAAATTTTTCCGCTAAATCTAGCTGGAAAAATTTTCCGCTAGATTTAGCCGGGAAACTTAAATATAGTGGGAAAAACTGTCGGCTAGATTTAGCTGGGAAAATTTTCCGCTAAATATAGCGGGGATAATTTTCCCATAGACTTAGTGGGGCAAATTTTCTGCTAAATCTAGCTGCTAAGATTTTCCGCTAGATTTAGCGGGGGAACTTTTCCGCTAAATATAGCGGGGAAAACTTTCCACTATATTTAGCGCGGAAAATTTTCCACTAAATTTAGCGGGGAAAATTTTTTGCTAGATTTAGCGGGGCAAATGTTTTGCTAGACTTAGCGGGGAAAATTTTCCGCTAACTTTAGCGGGGAAAAATTTCCGCTCGGTTTAGCGGGGAAATTTTTCCGCTAATTTTAGCGGGGGAATTTACCCATCATGCACCGCGTGGTTACGCCGACGGCGACGGCGACGCCGACGCCACTCAAGCCGGAAACGGGTGCCTAAGACCTGCGCTCTAAAAAGAGTAACCAACATAGTCAATAGTGGGACTAGTAACTCAAAGTAATCACATTAGTAATAAAATTATCAATTGTTCCCTAAAAGTCCTAATTATATAAACAATCGTTCTAAGTTACCAAATGTGTAAGCGAAAACACGACCACTGACCAAAATAAGTGCATATATATATTGTGGATTAAATTCACTGACCCCGGGATTAAATTGTATGGCGCTTGGATTAAATTGTATGGCGCTTGGATTAAATTGAGTGACCCCGGGATTAAATTGGTCGTCGCTTGGATTAAAATGAGCGGGAAAACCTGTAGTAACGGTGGTTGGCGTCGCGACCGCTTGCGCCATCTCTTGTCTTCCGTGCGAAACGGCGCCGTGTTGTTTGAAGACCGGTGGCGTCGCTGCGTTTCCATAGGAGCCAGAGACGGCTCTGATAGGAGCTAAGCCTTTTTCTTTCTTTACTTTTTCCTCAGGTAAGTTCGTTCTTTGCAAATTTTACAAAAAAAAAATGCACCATCTGTGGGCAACGCTGCACAAAGTCGTAGCGCGATAGGTTAAGAAACCGAATTTTCCGGTCGATTTAAAGAGCCTGCCGTCTCCTTGTTTCACCTGGTAGTAGTCACGACAGAAATTTACTTGCAAATTTTGACAGCAATTATTTTGTGCACGTCCGTGCGAAATATTTTGCGGAGCGTTCACACAATACGGTTGGGGGTGTCCTTGGTATGTAATGCAACCAACATTGAACCATGCAGTTGAGTTTGACTAGCGTGTTTTTTTAATATGTATCCGACCAATGGACCTTTTTCACATACCGACGGCACTAGGCGGTGGCTGCACGAACTAAAAATCGAGGAAGTGACCTACCTGCGCTACCAATCGATAATGGGAGCTACGCTACCAGTTCCTTCGCTCTCCGAGCAGCGGCGCGTGCCCAAGGCGAGTCTAAAGAGGGGGATCTGTGGCGTCCACCCAAACGTCATGTTTTTCTTTCCGTCCACTTTCTTTTTTTGTGTAACACAATTATATATATGTTGCAATTACGTGTTCTACTTGCTGATCCACAGCCTCCTTCCGAATTTCCTCGATTTCTAGTGCCGACTTCCGCCGCTTGGCATCGAGTGCTCGCGCGTGCGCAGAACGCTTCTCGGAAAAGGTCCAATCAACTCAATTTGAAATGAACCTGCATAATTTTCGCTGGAGCGTGCCAGATGACCTTAGTTGGTTTGGCTTATAAAACCCCAAGATCTGAATATCTGCTTCGCTTCACCTTAGTTCAGAGCGCAGCCAACGCTACAGGATGATGAAGCCAATGAAGCAATGCAAAGAGCGCGGTTCAGGGGCACACCTGGCACGACTGTTGAAGTCATCAGATTTGAAGCGAACGAAACTCCACTTCGATGAAGTCCACTCACTGTTACAACAAAGGGCCGAAATCCATCGTTTGAGCAGCTCGGTGGCTCTCGGAAACCTAAGAGAACCACTTATAAGTTCACGTTACTGCGAAGTTCAGGATGTAACCCATCAGGGGCGTGCCGGTGAACGAAACTCGCCGCAAAAGGTTTATGCGGCCGTTCACGCTGCAAAGTCCCATCTTGGTCTCGGCAACGCCACACACTTTCGTTTGCTCAAACCGTTCAGCGGCTCGGCTCGTCCTCTCGTCATGGTCCATCGTACGCCGATCAGGGTCTCTCACGTCTCGCCGGTCTTTCTTCACGTTGCTCTTGTTAACCTACCAGACGCAGCGAGCGCAGTACTCCGGCGCGCACAGCTGACACATTGCGCACCGCATCCACTCCTAGAGTTTTGTTCGGCAAAACCCTCCGGACGAACGACGGACCGCGATGGGCTGATCGTGCAGTATGTAGTCTGCTCCTCGGGGCCAGCCGGGCCTTGCCACCTCGGCCTCGACAACCTCGGCTTCTCTTCACTCACGTAAACCCTACCGGGCAGAAGCAAGCACAATGCTACAGCCACATTCTATAAACGTTTTTCTTTTTGTTTCATTTTCAGTGACATGGGTTCCGTATCTGGTATGTGGAATAAAAAGACATTTCAACCTGGAAATGTGCTAGAAAATATAGCTGAGGCAAGGCAAGAATGTCCGACCTTCACAAATATTTTTGTGAACACTTTCCAGTGGCGTGGAGAGATCAAACCAATGTTTGAACGCATACAAGTGACATTCAAGATGGCTGCACCCTTGCGAAGACGACGTATACAACCAACCACCACCACCCAACTCGCATGCGACAGGGTCACGGGCACCCCACGTGGGTGCAGGATGGCTGCATATCAAAAAGCAAAAAAGTTATACGATGCCCTCACTGTGACCAGGATGGCTCTTAAAAGAATTGAGCACAAAAAAAAAGGGGGAAAAAAACAGCCCTACCATTTTTTTTTTTTTTTGGAGGTGGTTGTCACCAATTTTTATCCCAGAAAACCAGACCCACACACATGGTAGGCATGATAGTTGATCTACTTCAGAGTCCATTGAGCTAACTGAGTTGCTTTGGCGAGCAAGTCGTTTCTCTGGGCACGCCAGTGCAATGCAGTGAACCTTGACGCAAGACATTACTCGTAACTTTCGAATACTAGTAAATAAACTCAAATGCCTTCAACAGTAAACGTGTGCAGCAAGTCGAATAGAATAGCAAATACTATACTCAAGTTATTCGAAATTTCGAATGTTTGCACACTTTTAGATAAGAGGCCATCCTTTGAAAGATAATCAGACAGTGACCAGAACAAGATTGCACTCTTTATTTGCACTTTTTTGTGGTAGCATACCAACTTTGAAGTAAAACCTATTGCCCCTTCGTTCAAGCGCACAGATGTGCGAGCTTACCGCAAAATACCGGGGTACATAGGGTTAAATTTGTGACATAACTTTGGTTACAGAACAGACAGTTTGTTCAAATTTACTCCTTTGGACAACACAGCACCACAAGCAAGCAAACACTATGTGTCTGCAACTGCTATAAACAATGCATACTAATTTCAGAGCCATAGTAAAATAGATTATCTCTCGCTTTAATAGTCAGCACACAATGAGCTCATCACAGAGCGAGCTCAGGAGCTGTACTTCTCCTGGTGAGTGCATGTATGCACAGTATCGATAAGTACTTAACATGCATCAGTCGATTGCACATTTGTTTTCTTTTCTTTAAACCTCACCATCAAGCAGTACACACAAATTCGCAGAAATATGGAAAGAGCATGTGGTATCCTCTATAAAAAAAAACGGAATTAAAGTGTTCAATTTTAAAAAAAAGTATGTGAATTGTAGAACACAAACATAATAAACATAATTCAACTTGGAAATATACAACTCAAAATTGAAGCTCTATTGAGTATATAATAAACATATTTCAACTTGGAAGTATCCAATGCGAAATTCAAACTCTATTAAATCTTTAAAAAATATTAAAACTCCCTTCTACCCTAGCAAAGCTTTGCCCTCCCTCAGTTGTCAACAGCTACACTTCGTTTCCCCTCACAATGAACCGCGGCATACACTACAAGCCATCCCAGCCAGCCAGTTGGCCGTGAACCCGTCCGCGTGACTACGCACATACCCGCAGGTCACACGACTCCCGCGTGGCATTGGATTGGCTTCGACAGGTGATAGTCCTTCGCGGTTCATCGTAACGTGAGACGGAATGTGAAGCGTGCCTCCATCGCAGACATTCTTCGCGTGTTCGACGAGCAGTTGGCTTCCTTGGACGGAGTTCCACAAACAAACGAGGCAGATTCAGCAGTGGCAGTGCAAGGCTGGCCAAGCGGCGCGTGTCGCGCAATGCGTGTCACGTGGTCCCCTTGTAGGGCGCGAGCTTAGAAGGGGTTCGAAGGCTGTCCCCCGGTTCCAGCGCTCCGTCGATGAATGCGCTGAGCAACATGGCTTGGTCACGCAGCCGCTCCGGATCTTCGGACACGGTGTGGAGGGAACGGTCGAGCAGCCCTTGGATGTCTTGCCTGTGGCTTAGATTGGTGGCGAACTCGGGAGGCTGCAAAAGGGAGGAATTGTTTGCTTCACTGCTGTTTCCTCTGCCGCATTCGGTATTATACTTAGTTTCACGAGTCTGACTGCGGCCTACGCTATTAATCTGATGGAACCAACTGAGCAATGCCACAAGTGTATCCTCATGGTGCTCGTCGTCTTTGTGCATTTGTTATCACCGGCTAAACGATCGCGCACAGTGAATGCGGCGTGATCCTGCACGTCGCAGTGCACAAAGTGCACAGTGACGATGCACTTTTGTCGCCGCTCGATTGACTCCATCAGGTTAGTAGCGTTGGCTGCAGTCAAACTTTATGTGAAACAAAGTATGCGGAGAACAAGTCGTCTGCTTCTTGCCAAGAGTTGCGGTGACGTCAGAAAGACGCCAAGCTCTGAATGAGTCTGATTGGGAGGGTAGTGGGTAGACCTCAAAGCAAGCTGCCTAGAGGTCTACCCACTATCTTTCATCCCGAACCAATCAGGCTTGGCGTTGTGACGTCACCACAACCCCTTCAAAAGAAGCAGACAAACTTGCGGTCTGCATAGAGGTAACGATGGAAAGAGGGAGGCAGGAGAGGGGAAAGCGCCGACGCTCGACTGGCCCCCGATGGCCAATAGGCGCCGCGAGACTACACTAAAACGTAGAAAAATTTGTATGTGATGCAAAGGCAGACAGACATGAAATGGATATACGAGTGAAGACAGAGTGAGGAACTAAAGAATGCAGCTCGTGCAGCTAAATAACACACATTGCGGGTAATTAAAGAAGACAATAAAGATGGCTCACAGAGGACGTGCGAGGGCACTACGAGCCTGGGCGAAAACAAAAATCGGTCGCTCTCCTTTCTGTATTGAGTGGCACCAGTCATGTTTTAAGCTTAGTTCCCCAATTTTGTTTAAATGTACAAGTTGTCGGGGGGCTATCGATTGCATTAACGCAATATTTACAAAGTGTGTTATAGCATCTAAACACATACTAAGCATCTTATGTTGAACACACCAAAAGACAGATTTTGAAAGTTTTTAGTAGCAGCATTTGGAGTGAGGGTTCAAAGAAAAGTTATGTTTTTGCTATGTGTGCTTCTGCATTTTTTTCCCTCCTAAGAATGAACGAGCATTCGACCCCCAGTTTTTCAACATTATCTGAAACTTTTGTGTGGGCGCTTACTCCGTATATTAGGGTAATAACGTCGACAAGAGCCACGAGCACGGCGTAACATATACATATATCTGTGGACACTGTGTGCATCAAGCTGCCAGGTAAAGTTCTCTTCCCGCCTTGGTTGCAAGCGGCCCCGCCAGATGACTCTTTGATAAGCGGCTAGAGGTTGCCTGTCGCGTGCCCGGTCTCCCATGGTTCTCTGCGAGACACATGCTCGTTTTTAAAGTCGTTTTATGGGTGTGCCGCATTATCTAGTGCTTGGCACTTGCGCTACACACATTGTTTAGACACAGCTTCATCATTGACCCTAGTTTCGCACCTCAATGGTAACAAGAACCGTTTTATGAACGCAGGTCTTAATATAGTAAAAAATCGCTACCTATAGCCGGTTACAACTTAAGAAGGTAGGAGAAGCTCCTCCCAGAGGCGTTATGCACCCGTTTCAAATCCCTCTGCAGTCGAAAGAAGAGTTCACTGGAAATGCTCCTTGTTCCGCTTCAATGGATTCCAACTTGTCTCCGATCCCACTTTTTAAGAAAGCGACCTTTGTATTCATCGGAGGGGGAATTGAGCCCCTGAAAGCAGCCTTTGTATCCATCAGAAGGGGAACCTAATCCCCGAAAGTCGTATTTGTTTCCATCAAAGGGGGAAAACTCTAATCTCCCTCTCGTGGCTTCCACAATGCTCAGTCAAAGTTGAAAGATAAAGCGAATATGTACAAAAAGGCAAGACCCTCCTCGCGTGTTGGCCGCAACGTCACGGAAACGATAGGACGCTATTGGATGCGGAGTAGGGATATATGAATACCTTTGAGGGGCATTTGCCGCTACCTTCTTGACCTGTAACTTGCTATAGATATGTCATTTTTCAAAAATCACGATTTTGAAGCCTTCATGGTCCACAGTATACTCTCCCAAATTATAAATGCTCAATTTGGTTTAAATATTAAAAAAAAAAGAAGAAGATATTTGTAAGTGCTGAAGAGCCTGATCGGCGCCATCCTGGTCTTGTTTGAAAGTTGGTGTCCCAAGCTTCGTTTCAGCATGGTTCGAAGTGGCGTCGGCATCAAAGCGGCGACGTCATAGATGCTTTTTGGAAGAGCGTGAGCAGAGCTCAAGAGACGCTGATTGTTCGAAACGCGTGCTCCTTCGAAGCACCGCTCTATGATTAGCCTTGGCGTGCACCTCCTCTCCTGATTTGCCCGGCCCCCTCTCTGGCCTGCTCCACGTCATCTGCTTTAGTTCGCTACGCTGTCCGAGACGCACACTGCCTTTGCTCTTCTCCAGTTCCTATTTTGATATTTCTCTCGTTTGCTTTGTGCTTTCTTTGTGCTCTTTAGTATTTTTCATGCCCTTGATTTTCTTCTCATCTCTTGTGTAAATATTTTGGCCCCCGTCCCGCTTTTCTTTTTAGCTTTTCATTTTTGTGTAGGTTTACCAGCTTCACGTCACTGTTCCAACTCATTTTGCTCATTTTGATGACGAGGAAAGCGTGTTTGAAAGTGAGCATATAGAAAGTGCACAGTAAACGCAGACGTGCTTGGAATAAGAAGCACACCGCGTCGTGAAAGAGCCAACTTTGGTAGCACCGATAGTCGTTTTACTGCTTGTGAACATGGCTGCACCAACTTCAGCGACACCGCAACGCACTTCAGCGACGCTGTGAGGCACTTCACCGCTGGAAGACGTGGCCAGACCAAGCTCGAGTGCCGATCGCATAGATAAATGCAAAATATCTCCAGAAAAATCTTCGTCGATAGAGAAGTCGGCGACTTGGCTAAAGTTTGAGCACCTCTTATGTCAGCTTGGCGAGCGAAGACGACGACTGCAGCAAAGAGTATGCCATCGTGGACACAAAAGTGCTGCAGAAGCTCTTCTAGTTCACAACATGCAGCAAGTGCGGGATGGCCACTGTTGAACTTTCAAAGTGCGACGAGAGGCGATACTGCCTACCAATGAAGCTAGTGCTCCCGTGCTCAAGCTGCGATTTCACCGAGCTCCACTTTTCAGTGGAGCTCGGTGAAACACTCGAGTTCATGCCCTTTGAGATCAACCTAAGAGCAATCAAGAGGATCTAGAACATAGGAGAGAAAGAGACTGCCCTCGCAGACTTCTATGCCACCCTGAACCTCTCCCACCACAAGACTTTCAGGGGACACCACGATGCAAGCTTGCCAGGCAGCAGCAAAAGTCACAGAAGCAGCGAGTGTGCAGGCGGTGAAGGCCCTGTACCAGAATTTCCTCAACCCCGTTGGAAACGTGGACATCATTTTCGATGGGTCGTGGAAGACTTGTGGGCACAAGTCGAACATTGCAGTGGGGTGCATACTCGAGCTGTACTCTGACCCGGTGCTGGACCACGTCGTCCTCTTTAGGTACTGCCGTGGCTGCCAGGGGACACCTGACCCAGATGACGACGATCATGGCGTCTGGGTTTTGAACCACAAGTGCCTCAAGAACGTCGACTGCAACGCTGGATGGATGGAAGCCGAGGCACCCCTGATCCTGTTCAAGAGGTTTCTGGAGAAGAATGAGCTGCGTTACACGACCGCTCTTTCTGATAGAGGTAGCCACACTTTCCGTGCTTTGACGCAGGAGGACATTTATGGCTGCCTCAAGATTAAGAAGAAGCACTGCCTGAACCGTGTAAACAAGTGGATGGGGGCAGCTCTTTGCACCTTGGTAGAGAAGAAGGCGCAAGGGGAGTCTTTTGGAGGAAAAGAGAAGCTGACCCGGGACAAGATTAAAAAAATCACAAACTACTATGGGTACGCATTGAGGTCTTTCAGAAGCTGGGCGACCAGGCCCTCCTGGAGTGCTGCCGTGATGGAATGACACAGAATGCCATTGAGAGCTTACACTCCGTGATCTGGGGCCAAAAATTGAAAAGCATGCATGACTCTCTGCTGGCTGTGGAAGGAGCTGTCGCTGAAGCAGTGTCTCGCTTCAGCGCTGCCTGCTGGCGAAGACCAGCAAGCCGGTAGCAGAGCAGCTCGGCTACAGCAGTGGGAGCTGTCTGATACGCAGGAGCCTCAAGAAGGACAAGCAGAGGCTTCGCAAGGCCGACAAGGCTCACACGAAGAGTGAGAAGGTGAAGAAGATGATGGCCAAGAGGCACAAGTCTGACAGGATTCAGGACTACTGGCCAGGACTCAAGTGAACCTACACTCGCAGTCGAAAAACTCGAACATAATTTTCTGTACTTGTCTCTTCAATTGCCATTGTTTGACTGATGTTTTGAATACATTGGCACAAACAATTCCTAAAAAACTTTGTACTTTTCGGTTGAGCAATAACCAAACTGCATCCTAAAGCTTTCCTTTTTTTTTTATATAAATTCAGTAGTAAAAGTTCTAACATAACTTCAAATGCAATTTTCTCAGCTTTGTCTTTTATATAAGGTGTCATTGCCTTACGGGCGTTTTTTATAATGTTTGCATAAATAAATACCAGTGAACTTGGTGTTAATCTTCTCAGCAACAGCTAAACTGCATTAAAAAGCTTTTGTTTTTTTTATAGAGTCAATATATAAAAAATAATAAGCTAAAATGTTGACTAATTACGTGCAGATTTTGTTTGCTTTCAGGTCTGTGATTTATTTACAGTAAAAGACTGGTGTCATATAGATTCTATAAGCTTTAGGATGTATGGTGGATCCTTGCAACCAACCGCACATAGTAAAAAAAAATATTTTTTAATGAGAAATTAGTATAAGGATCTAAAGAAATGACCTAATTGGAATTTTATATTTTGTCAAAACTTTTGTTCTAGAGGAGATATGTGAAATATAATTCCAGATTTGAAATCATCATTACAAGCATATCAGCATGCTAATTTTCAAAAAAATGTGTTGATAAATAAAAAGAAATATAATTAAAGACTGCTTGTACAAGAAAAGCATGCCACAAAATAAATTAACAAAAGAAAGATATTTTTTTTAGATCTATATTTACGGCGCGAAACGAATTTGTCGTTGGCACGCGCGGGAGCCGCCAATGGTCACATGGTAGACCTGTACGCCACAGCCGCCACAAAGTCACGCCGCCGCCGCACGCCGAGCGTGGCGCACTGGCGGTTGAACGCGTTTTTCCACGCCGCCGCTGCAGCCGCCGGAAGGGAACACTCCGGCACGCCGCCGCCGTCAATTTCTGACCGGCGCACAGGTCTATCATGTTGCGCCTGCGCTCTTTCAGGTCTTTCAGGAGCTTCCTTTGGGCTCTAAAAGTTACTTAGTAATCTTCATTTATTTTTGTTGCACTTCAAACGAAGATGAATAAGTAACTTTTAGAGCCCATATGAAGCTCCCGAAAGAGCGCAAGCACCACGTGACCATAGCGGCCACTTTTCTGCGGGCTCCTGCGGGCACCAACTACAAATTCGTTTCACGCCAAAAATATAGCACTAAATTATTTTTTTTTTTTCGTTTAGAGTTTTGTTTTATGGTATTCTTCTTTCATTTAAGCTGTTTAAAAAAAAAGCTTCTTTCCTTTGCATGTGTCTTTTAAGCGGAGAGACCTCATGGCGCGGCGTTCTAGCTAGTGTCCGTTGAGATCAGACCAGGGACGCCAAGCGAAAAGCGTGTGCAGCCCGGGTCCTTATGGCAACGAGACAGCTTTTTGCTCTGTTATTTTTTTTCTCAGTTGCGTCGTCCGGACCGGCAGTGATGCCATTGAAACAGTCTACTGGAGTGCGTGCCAATAGGACTTTACCCAGTTGATCGCGTTGCAGCGTTCCCAGTGCCACGTGCCCACGCCTATGTATATACCTTGAAATGTGGCCACAAACGAGAGTACGGAGCCCCACCAACTGCCAATGCCCCCCCCCCCACCTATGCATCAAGCGCCCGATGCCACACACTGGAGCAGGTAGGCTTCCTGGTCGGACGCGGGCGCCTCGGGGGCAAGCAGGACGTGCAGGAGGCAGAGCAGCAGCCCAAGAAGCAGGGCAGAGGTCTCGAGCAGGCAGAGTTTGAGCAGGGGGTGCAACAGGGAGCGCTCCCAGGTGGCGCCGCCTACCTCGTCGTGCACGGGGGTCGATGTCCGGCGCCGCTCGTGCGTCGCCAGCTCCTCCCGCAGTCTGGCGATCTCGGCGACCAGCTCCCGGTGTTCCCGAGTCAGCTCCTCCGAGTGCACCTGGTCTTGCTGAGAGAGGCGCTCCTGCGACCGCCAAGCGGTAGAGCGATTACTCCTTAACCCTTTGATCGGCTGAGTTTTTACAGGCGGAGCTGTTCAGGGATAGTTGCCCCAGGATCGTGTCCCTCAGCAAACAAATGATGACAGAGAACTCTGGAAAGCTACCGCCATCTATGAGCTTACGGTGGCAACCAGACGACCCGCTTGCCGGTTGTCTGCTTGTTGCCGTCGCTCAGAGATGGCGGCAACCTTTCGAGCCTTTCCACTCTGGCTTGCCGACTTGTGGACGGCCATTACTTCAATTCCCACCATAGTACAGCTTCGCTGGTCTTCCTTCTTCACCAGAGTGGAAAGGCTGAAAGTTTTTTTTCTCAAAAGATGTTTCTGATCGGTGGTCAGGTTTTGTTTCCGAAGAAATAACAAAGAAAGGGTCAATGCATATGGTTCTAAATACTATCTAGCGAGAGCACATACAGTGCTTCCAACACATTCAGGTTTAGAAGCGTCGAATGGAAACATTGAAGGCAAAAAGTTTTCACCCTTCTTCCGTTCAATTCAATTTTGGCGCATTTGCTTCCACGACATTCCAGCAGTTTCAGATTAAAAGCCGGAGGTACTTTACAGAGCTTCTCCAATGGATGGTAAGCTCTCATCCTCTGAATTCAACTCTGAGAAACGTCGAAGTCTGAATCGAAATGGCCGGCGCTCCAAACGCCACTACCGCCAGAGCAGCCGACGTATGAGGCGACAATCTCACGCACATCATGCGCGCCAAGCGTCCAATTCCAAAAGTATAAATAGCCCAAACAAAGCGAAACACTGCGCGAATAGTATAGTCTTTATAATTTGCCAAAGACTTCACAAATAGCAACACCTCTTAGGGTGCGTGCGGTTTGGAGTTTACGCAGGAAATTTCCAACGTGCAATCGTCGCTTTACATGCACGGCAGCCACCGCAAGCGCCGGATGGATTCTTGCAAGCCGTTCAATAGTCGCCGAGACATGGTCACAAATAGGGTGCTGGCAAACCGTATGCTCGCACCTATAGCTCTCAACATTCATAGATCTGTGCACCAAGAAAGTGAGAAAGAGGAGGAGACGAGAGCACGCGAGGACGTCAGAACGCGAAGCTCTGGTTCGAATGATTAGAAGGTAGACCTAAAGCTAGCTGCCTTTGTCTCCACTGCACTCGCCGAACGCGTTCGAATGCGAAAACCGAACGCCGGACGAAGGCGTTCCACATTCTAGGCCTAATCATTCGAATCAGAGCTCGGCGTTCTGACGTCTCCACACACTCTCGTCTACGCCTCTTCCTCACTTTCTCAGTGCATTAGTTGACAAGCTCCGCGAAAAAGCGTCGTTTGAAAAAAGTTCTCAGTCGCCCGCACGCGAGCAGGTAAGCAGGGGTCACATTGCAAACGTATCATACAAAATATTGTGTTTGAGTGTATGTTCATACAGCCTGAAGTTAGTCTGCCTCAACTGGCGACTCGTCTCCCAGCTGTAGACGAGCAATTTAGCCAGTACGGTACGACCGCTAGCCTGGGGTCATTAACGTGCACCACGCAGTAGTGATACACGACCGCACGCCGGTATACGATGCTTGTCCAGATCGAAACTGGCAGGGGTGGGGATCGAACCCAGGATCCCTGGGTTCTGCGGCGCGAGCTTTCGCTCCACGCGCTCTGAGCTGGCGTGCGCTAGCCAGCTCGGCCGCCGAATCCCCTATCATACAAAATGCGGTCTACAGACACTGCCTCGGGTGTGTTTCTTTCTTTTACGATAGTCCTGTCTCATTGATTATGCAAAAACTGTCTGGTGACATGTTCAAAGAATACATGTGTACAAAGCAAACATGCTTCGAACGTGCGTGAGGAGTGTACACTGTGCCTTTTGCATGATGCACGAACGGCGTGACAGCGGCTTCAAGCGTCGGATGATTTTTCACTGACCATTCAGCAGTCTCCTACCAGTCATGACCCCAAACGTAAAATTGGCAACCCGTAAACTTGCATCTAAAGCGTGTCCCCCCAAAAAAATGTAGTGTTTTTTTACCGCAAAAATAAAACGTGCAACACTCAGTCTCTGTCCAAATGTAGCGGTAGCGGTCCAGACAAGATGACAAAGGTCTCAAAAGTACCCATTATTTTGTTTGAATTCTGCGATTTATCTAAAACATTTATTGGAAAAGTGGGGCCCGTTCCCGGTAGCTTGTGCCATACATCTCCGTTCATATCTGGGTTTTGTCGGCAACCATTTCACCGTTCAAAAGTTTCGAAAATCGCTTATAGACCTTTTCACCCTTCGTCGCATGGGCGCTGCCATCTTGGAATCGCGTGACACGGTTGCCACTACAGAGTTGAAAAGTCTAGTATATAACTGTTGAATAAGATAACGGTTAGTTCTGAAACTTTGGCATCTGGTTCGGATTGCTAGCACCACATTTGAACAAAAACCGAGCGTTCAAGAATGAATACCTTATTCTTGCGATAAAAAAAACCACCGTAAAGTTTGTTTTGGGAATACCCCGTACTGCTCTTTCATACCACCTTGTGGATGCAGCCGACCAGCTCCTGCTCCCACTGAGGGTGCGTTAAAGTTTTCCCCCGTGCAGCAGGAACAGGGCTGGCAATGTGAACACGCAGACAATATTCTTATCATCCATGTTTTTTGCAACGCCAGCCTTGTGCCTGCTGCACGAGCGGTAACCTTAGTGCACTTCGGCGCTTCACAAGAGCTTTTAAGTTTTCCTTGAGACTGACTGACTTGGGGGTTTTCGATGATGCTCAGAAACTTTCTAAATGGAACCATAGGCTTATTTTCACTAATTAAAAAGTATAAAAAGTGCCGTTAATTATTTAGCCAATTAGTACGTTTCTTGCATTCTCTGATGTCTGCCGTGGCTGGCATTCCTGAAAAGAGTTTCCTTTTCTCGACCACCTATCGGTAGGAATTTATCAGGCCTTTGCCAAAACACCCTGTACATTGCTAATGCATTCTGCATATGGGACTTTTGGGACATATACCAAAGGAGTGCCTTAACTTTTTATTGGAGGTACCCACGATTATTCGCGACACCGAGAAGTTACCGGCGGCGACAGATCAATCTATAGATTACCGGTGTGGCACTCTCTTTGGTCGTGTGGCCGGTTGACGATAGTCTGCTCACCTCCAAAGTGCGAACTTTGGCCTCCAGGAGGCTCTTCTGCGTCTTCAGGCGAGACACCTCGGGAGAATGGAGGCTTGCACCGTCTGGCACGTCACGCTCCGCCTGCAATGCAGTGCATGCCTCGTTGGCAAAATGATGCTGCAAGGTGCAGTTAATTGTGTAGCTAATTTTGTTTCACACACTGGCAACTCCTAAGGACTGAGTCTTAGGGCCTCTTAAGGTAAAGCAAACGTAAAACAATGGATTGCAAGCGTCTCGGCTGCTGCCTCTGTCTGCAATCATGTTCACATGCACGTGAGGGCAAGTTCGGCAAGCTTGCAGTTACACGTGCTTCGTCGCGCGAGCGCAGACAACGGATGTTCAATGGAAATCGAAACAATGCCACTCCGCTCCGTCGCAACTGGTTCCCAAAAAAGTATGCAAAATGTAACTGTCCAGCATACGACAAAAAAAACAGTCCAGCGGCGAGTGCTTGCTAGGCCAGCAGGCGACGTATGCAAGCTACACAGACAGAAAAAAAGAACCTTAGCGCATCGATGCATCGCATAGCGAGCCAGGATCAAAAAGTTCTTGGAGCGCTTTGTGAACGACTGAACTGGAGACAAACAAGCGCGTTGTGCTATACTTCGTTTCACCTTCGGTGCGAGCGCGGCCGATGTTATGAGCCGAAGGGCCAATCAAAGAGCGCAAAAAGCGCAACGTCATGGCGTGCTCTCTGCGCTTGATAGGACTAGCCGGCGAAGGAGCACGCACAGAGAGACGGCGAATACCGCTGGTCCTATGAACTGCAGAGAGCACGCCATGACCTTGTGCCTCTTCGCTGTTTGATTGGCCCTTCGGCTCATTACATCGACCGCGCTCGGACCGAAGCTGAAACGAAGTATAGTTCAGCATGCAGAGACTGCCTTCTTTGCTTTAGCTCACTTCTCTTCACCGGGGTCCCTCTCGAAAGAAAGCACAGCGAGAGAAACCTAGGTAATCAATACTTCGGCAAGCAGTCTTTGAGTTAAAGAAGGATTTATTTATTAGCGTATGATTTAAACAAGAACCGGAATGTTGATGAAGAAGGTTAGAAAGCGCCATATCTGCAGCGACGTGGAGACGGCAACACCCGACGTCGCGCGACCACGGTGACTGGCCGTGCGAGCGCTCAAGCTCGCAAAGTAACTCTCGCCGCGCAAAAACGTGGTTTTGTTTCACAGAACGACGGCATGGCTGGCACCCGGCACACTAGCGTCTAGGGGTGTCGCGAACCGGCCGAGGTTCGAGTTCAACCAGGTTTGACGTTTTCAAACTTTTAGTGGAAAGTTCGACGAACCTTGTATTGAGGGACAGAACGAGCGGGTTGGTAAGGATAATTAAACTTGAGGAAGAAAACGAGAAGGGACGGACAAAACACAAACTTCCAACTAGCAACAACATTTATTGACGGTATTGAGGTTCGACTCGTATGCGCTTGCGCGACAGGCTGGCCAGTTGGCTTCGGATTGGATGGTGATGGCTAAGGGATGAATTAAGGGCAGCGCTGATTGATAATTTCAGTAAATACAGTACAAAAAAGTTAAGTTATTAACTTCTTCAGTGATTAGAATTGGTTTCTTTTAATTGCAACTGTTCATAAAATAAAATAACCCTTTGGATAAAAAAAATTCTCCAAACCTAGAAATGCTTGTATCAAGGTCTGGCCACACTGGTTATAAAGTCGAATCGGTCGAATGTGGTGAATAGAGTCACTAAATAAGCTACGCTTTCAGAGTACCGCATTCCTTTTCTTTGGCATTTTGCCGACAATACAGTCGCTCTATTCAACAATATTCTGGTTCGCTGCGGCATCATTGGAGAGCGGCGGTCACGTGAGTCGCTATCATCATCATCGCGTTTTTTCAACGCCACCATCTTGGGTCCAGCGATCCTCTGCCTGCTGCTGTTTGCTGTTTACTGCGCGCGCACGCTGAAGTCCGTCGCTCAGCACGCGCGTTTCCCGTGTTTCGTCGGGATACAAACATCACGACTTTGATTTGCAGCCACAGCTGCGGCCGCGGCAGCTGGCGCAGGCGGCGGCTACAGCTCGGCTTGGCTCAGCTACAGTCACTCCTCCATCTGCGCGCGGACCCAAGATGGCGGCGCCCGACGCGCTTCAGACGCATAGTTTGGGAGTTTCGGTACTCTGAAAGCGTAGCTTTATTTAGTGACTCTAGTGGTGAAAAGTTTCGAAAATTCGTCGAACCGGTTCGACTCAGTCGAACCCCGAAAGTTCGACTTAAAAATCCGGTTCGACAAAAGTTCGTGACACCCCTACTAGCGTCGGAGCATTCGCACACGCCCGCGTCTATCGTTGAAAAAATTTACAGTCACGAGACGAGATTCCCGAGACAACGAGAGCGCGAAACGCGAGACGGCGGGAAAAACCTTGCAAGACCGGATGGACGATTGATGCCGGGTACTTTGTGTCAGGCGGCGGCTCGCGCCACCTAGCTCACGCATGATCAATAGCGGTTCTCTGTTTACTTTCGGTTTTGAAAGACAACCGAAATTGGTCCTTTGGCGCAGGCTTGGCGCAGATTACCCATATTTTGGTAAAATGTAGCAGGATGTAGCAGGGTTAGCCAATTGGCGCAGTTTGGCGCAATTGGCGCAGCAATCACATCACTGCTTTTGCATGATGCACGAACGGCGTAACAGCAGCTTTAAGCGCCGGATAATTTTTCGCTGACCATTCAGCAGTCTCCTCCCAATCATGACCCCAAACGTAAAATTGGCAACCCGTAAACTTGCATCTACAGTGTGTCCCCTCCAAAAAATTGTGTTTTTTTACCAAAAAATTAAGGCGTGCATCACCGGACGCTCAGTCTCCGTCCAAATGCAGCGGTAGCGGTTCAGACAAGATGCCAAAGGTTTCAAAAGTAACCATCACTTCGTCCGAATTCTGCGATTTTCTAAAACTTTCAATGGGAAAATGGGGCCCGTTCCCGGTAGCTTGTACAATACAGCTCCGCTCATTTCTGGGTTTTGTTGGCAACCATTTGACCGTTCAAAATTTCAGAAAATCGCTTGTAGACCTTTTCACCCTCCGTCGCATGGGCGCTGCAATCTTGGAATTGCGTGACGCGGCCGCCGTAAGGTGCCTTCAACTTATCGCTCAGTTCTCCCCTCCTTACCTTGGCGAATGCATTGTGTTCATGTTTTTCGTAACGTTTCACCGCAATCTTTGGCCTTGTTCCGTAAGGTGTCATCCGACGTTTGTCTTTACTACCTAACTGCATGCCAATATTATGTTCACAACTTCTGCATTTGACTTTATAACACGTGTTGAGTATTTTCATCGTCGGCGATATAGGACGTGCAGAGGGGCTAATGAAGGCACAGGAATCAGCCTTAGCACTGGCGCACGTCGGTTTCAGCGAGCCACGTGCTCCCAGAAACCGAAACCAACCGAATTGAAGTCACCTTATGGCAGCGAGTGCATCAGCGCCCTCTATCCGCCAATCAGGCAACTACCGAGATGAAAAAGTCTAGTATATAACTGTTGAAAAAGGTAACGGTTAGTTCTGGAACTTTGGCATCTGGTTCGGATTGCTAGCACTACATTTGGACAAAAACCAAGCGTTGAAGAATAGATACCTTATTCTTGCAATAAAAAAAACATTGTAAAGTTTGTTTCGGAAATACCCTGTACTGCTCTTTCTTACCATCTTGTGGATGCAGCCGTCCTGCTCCTGCTCCTGCTGAGGGTGCGCTAAAGTTTCCACCCATGCAGCAGGAACAAGGCTGGCAATGTGAACATGCAGACGATATTCTTATCATCCACGTTTTTGCAATGCCAGCCTTGTGCCTGCTGCACGAGCGGTAACCTTAGTGCACTTCGGCGCTTCATACGAGCTTGAAGTTTTCCTCGAGACTAACTGACTTGGGGGTTTTCGATGATGCTCAGAAACTTTCTAAATGGAACCATAGGCTTATTTTCACTAATTAAAAAGTATAAAAAGTGCCGTTAATTATTAAGCTAATTAGTATGTTTCTTGCATTCCCTGATGTCCGCCATGGCTGGCAGTTTGTTCCCGAAAAGAGTTTCCTTCTCTCGACCACCTACCGGTAGGAATTTATCAGGCCTTTGCCAAAACACCCTGTACATTGCTAATGCATTCTGCATATGGGACTTTTGGGACATATACCAAAGGAGTGCCTTAACTTTTTATTGGAGGTACCCACGATTATTCGCGACACCGAGAAGTTACCGGCGGCGACGGATCAATCTATAGATTACCGGTGTGGCACTCTCTTTGGTCGTGTGGCCGGTTGACGATCGTCTGCTCACCTCCAAAGTGCGAACTTTGGCCTCCAGGAGGCTCTTCTGCGTCTTCAGGCGAGACACCTCGGGAGAATAGAGGCTTGCACCGTCTGGCACGTCACGCTCCGCCTGCAATGCAGTGCATGCCTCGTTGGCAAAACGATGCTGCAAGGTGCAGTTAATTGTGTAGCTAATTTTGTTTTACACACTGGCAACTCCTAAGGACTGAGTCTTAGGGCCTCTTAGGGCAAAGGAACTCGACGGTGCCAACTGTCGGGCAACTGTGGAACACTTGGCATTTCCGTATATTTCCTATTTCTTTTGCGCATCATGCTTTCTCTTTTGGCTTGAAAAAACTTGTGACAATGTTATAGACGACCATTTCTCATACACTGAAACCTCGCTAACTCAATGCCTGCTAATTCGAAAATTCTGATAATTTGAACTGTCGATCCGGTCCCATCAAACATGTTTACTAGTCCATGGCACCAAATGTTCATTAATTCGGAGGCAGTTGGGTGCGCTATGGTTAATTTGGATGAATTCGGCATGTGGCGCAAGCTACCGCCCATTCCAAAGGGTATGACTGCTATCCATCCGAGGTGCACATGTGGTTCTTCCGGTTTTTCCCATCTCTTCCGGTTCTCCGTGTTCTGCGCCAGTTTTGCTCTGGAACGCTGCACGTTTGGCGCACTGGTTCGCATGCTCCTGGCATGTCGCCATCACGTGCAGCAACCGAAGCAACCTCCATGGCGGCACCGCCAGCGAAGCGGCAGAAGTACCGGGCCAAGGACTGAGCGACAAAAGTGGAAATACTGAGGGCCTTGAAAGACTGCGTCTCTCGACAACAAGCGACGGAAAGGTATGACGTCAAGAGAGGCACTTTGGCCACGTACGTAAAAAATGAGGCCGAAATCCTACGGGCTTTAAAGAGCGAGAGGTTCAATGCGAAAAGAAAGCGGCTGCAGAAGGCGGCGCATCCGAAACTAGAAGAGGCCTTGCTGCGGTGGGTCGCCAGCGCATGAGATGCGTAGCTGCTCTTGAGTAATCCTCTGATCTGCACGCAAGCAGAGAAGTATGCAAGAAAGATAAAGATCTTTTCCTACGAAGCGTCGGAGGGCTGGTTAGCTCGCTTCAAAGACAGACACAAACTGGTCTTCAGAAACGTGTGCGGAGAGAAAGGTGCCGCCAACAGCGACGTAATCGATGACTGGACGAACGTCAAGGTTCACAAGCACCTCGCTGCACATTAGCCCAACGACATCTTTAATGCAGACGAGACAGCGTTGTTTTACAAGGCCCTACCAGAAAAAACCAACACACTGAAAGGAGACCCTCACAGAGGCAAAAAAAGAAGTAAAGAAAGGGTCACAGTTCTAGTCGGTACAAACATGACCGGTATGGAGCGCTTGCCATCTTGTGATTGGAAAGGCGAAGAAGCTGAGATGTTCCAAAAACCTCAAACGACTTCCCGTGGACTATCAAGCGAATCGGAAGGCCTGGATGACGTCTGAAATTTTTTGAGCTTAACTGCACCACCTAGACAGACGCTTCCGCACCAAGAAGCGCAAGGAGTTGATGTTTGTCGATAATTGCAGCGCCCACTTCAACGTGTTAGTACTGGAGTGCATTCAGGTCATATTTTTGCATCCAAACACTACTGCTGTCCTTCACCCCATGGATCGAGGCACAATTCGGTCCTGAAAAGCAGATACAGGAAGCACATATTGGAGCAAATGTTCCTGCACATCGAGGCTGCAAAGGAATACAAAGTTTCACTCCTCAGTGCGATCCACATTTTGTCATACGTGTAGGACAACACGAACGCTGAGACTATCGCAAATTGTTTTAAGCACAGCGGCTTTGTCCGGTCCGAAGCTTGCCAGGAGGTGGAGACCCCAGACATCGCTGAAGACGACGACGGCCGAGGTAGTCAGTAAGTGCAACTTACTGACTACCTCGCGATTGATGACGGTGTTGTTGTGGCCGATAAGCCGTGTGACGATGAGAACATTAGGGTCCGTTTGCTCGAAGCGCTAACCGCGGCTAAAGTTAGCCACAGTACCTAGGAGAGGGATTTTGAAATCACGTGACTGGCTCGGTAGGGATGCGGGGAAACATGGCGGTGCCCCGGTGAGTGAGCACCGCTCACTTTGGAACTAATATATCGTCGTAGCTGCAATATCGGGCGCGTTAGTCAGCAACGAATGGTGCAGGAGGCTTTCGCTTTGCCTTACCTCACTTAAATCGCAAAGCATGAGCAATGACCTCGCCGCATTTTTTAGATAGTCTTTCGATTCTGGCCATTCCTAATTCTAAATGAACGCAATAATTGTTGGCATGGCAACGTCTTTGGAAAGTGGATTGCCTTGACTCAATCGGCCGGGTATTGATAGAACACAAAAGCAGACAACGTCCCAGTAGACCTTTTCTAAATTTCCCAAGCACCGAGGTGCATGCTACGAGTGTAGTTACATGCGTTGTACATGCTGGCGTCTGCAGTAGTAATTGTTTAAGAGCAAAAAGTCTAAAGCAAATTGTGCCTTGCACGCGCGTTCTTCAAAGCCTTATTATGATTATTTACATCGAATCTTCTATAAGAAGAAGGCCAGCGCGTGCGGATCATAGAATTACACTTCCAGCATTCTCCTCGATGCTTGGGTAATTTAGAAAAAGGTCTACTGGGATGCTGTCTGCTTTTCTGTGCTATCAATACCCGGCCGATTGAGTCAAGGCAATCCGCTTTCCAAAGACGTTGCCATGCCGACAATTATCGCATTCATTTAGGCTTAGGAATGGCCAGAATCGAAAGACTATCTAAAAACTGCGGCGAGATCATTGTTCATGCTTTGTGATTTAAGTGAGGTAAGGCAAAGCGAAAGCCTCCTGCACCATTCGTTGCTGACTAACGCGCCCGATATTGCAGCTACAACGACATGTTAGTTCCAAAGCGAGCAGCGCTTACTCACCGGGGCACCGCCATGTTTCCCCGCGTCCCTGCCGAGCCAGTCACGTGATTTCAAAATCCCTCTCCTAGGTACTGCGGCTAACTTTAGCCGCGGTTAGCGCTTCGAGCAAACGGGCACAGGGATGCCCTATGTGACTATGGGCACGTTTCGGACGAAGGTGCTCCGTATGAAGAGCCACCACCACGTCGCACCATGCGAGAGGCCGCGGAGGCTCTTGTTGTGCTCGAAGAATTTTGCTACACCTCCCACACTACGAGCGCAGTGGAGCACCCGACTGTGCTAAGAAAAGTTGTCGTCTCCCGCACTCTGGCGGGAGCGCTCACCAGACTGCGGCGTGCCCGCCTCGAAGCTCGGCTCCCGTCGGGAGTCACCGGCGGCAGGATACTGTCGACGGTGCCTGTGAGCTGCCGCCGGAGACGCGTCACCTCTCCCTGGAGCTGCCGCTTCTCCTCGCGCAGTGTCTCCACCATCTGCTGCCAGGTCCTGGTCTCTTCCCTGTGGAGAGTCTGAGCAGAACGCGGACAGAACAATGTTCTAAGACCGTCGTTTACGCACCGTCCGCACAGTTTTTTGAAGTCCCAGTCCCACTGCTCGTACGTCGTGCGAGAGACACTGCGTTCGCTGCAGACGCGATGACGAGAGTATCTGCGGTCGCGCCTCGAGCGCGTCTGCTTCTTGCGTACGTACGCTTCGAACGCGTCTGCAGAAAGTGTTTGTACGATCAGCGCGACGGGATCGTGCGAGAAACGCGCCTCAGACAGTGTTCGCAGATCGTCCTTCGTATGGCGTATTAGCGGCGCGACCGCAGCTTAAAGGGTAACTGCAAAGAAAAAAAGGTATTTTTAAACAGCCTAATTGGGACAAGCATGTCACAAAACAACTTTTCCGCGAGAAAAAAAAAATTTTTGCAACAATATTTATTGCGAGAGACTGATTTTAGTTTGTGTCTATTTCGTCTGTTTTAAAGGGACAATGAAGGCAATTTCGGACATCTTTCTGGCGATTGAACTGGGTTCCAGGCACGTCTCAGGCCACGTTGCCCAAATTTCAGCCGAAACCGGCGCTTGTGTGCCGCGCAAATCAATTAAACAGACGCGGTAATAATCGCACCGGGATCGACTGGGGCGACGCCCCGAGAGTTGCGGGAGAAGCCAGGAGAAGCGGAGCTCACGTGACTGATGCGGGGCCAAGAAGCGCGACGTCACAAGAGACGCGTCAGCGATTGGTCGAAACGAGAAACGTGCCCTCGGTCACGTTTTGGTTCGCGATTTTTAGGAATACTGTTCTAATTTCCGCTTGAATAACCACAAAAAGTATAAATCGGACCGGAAATGATTACTAAACCATTAATAAAGCAGCATAATAGTTTTTTTCTTTGCTACGCTGGACGCGAAACAGGCAACGAGCAACTATGGGCAAACAAAATAAAATAAAAAAAGAACACGATACTCGAAGGATTCTGCAAAATGGTAGCTGTAGATGGCTGTTCTAACGGTCGACTGAAGACCAGTATTCGTTCGGGCGACGCTAGTTTTTACGTGTGGGTTGCTGTTCGTGTTCTTTGACGACGAAAAGAGGACGTCCGCGGAGGAACCGGATCCCGGAACGGCCGGATCGCTACCGCTTTCCCCTCGGCATCTCCCTCGCATCCGTCCTTCGGCGTGCGGGCCGCTCATTGCCGGCTGGGCGGTCTTTGTCGGGTCCACCACACACGTACTCCCGTTCCGTTGGTGTTCGGTCAGTGAACGGAAGCTCGAACTCGCTCGCGAGAGCGGCATTGCCGTCCATGTTGACAGATTCGGCGAAACGACCGCGCCACCGCGCTGCTATAACCCACCGCGGTTACCAGAGTCTCGATCTCCTAAATACTACCGATACCGACTATTCACACTTGACGTCACTCCCTACGTCACCTCCGTTTTCGGAGGCCCAGAAACGAGAATGGAGATTGTTCAGTTTCGGTTTCTTTACTTCTTTCGTAGGCACAGAAATACGCGTCACAAATGTCTACAAAAAATTGGGCACCATGCTATGTTCCCAAGAAGCATAAAAACACCATTCAAAAAAATAAAATAAAATCGTCTTCATTGTCCCTTTAAATCGTGCGCCACAAAGTTGGTATTATACGTCACGGAGTGGCTGCTATACGTCACGGAGTGACGTATAACAGCCACTCCGCGCGCGTCCAAAGAGCGGGAGTTTCAAATGTGGAGAGGTTGCGACTCCGACTAAATTACGTCCTGTGGCGTAAATATTGCTAAAACAAATTGTTTTTTTTTTGAGGGGAGATTTCTTTTGTGACATGCTTGCTCCAATTATGCTGTTTAAAAAAACACTTTTTTTTCTTTGCAGTTACCCTTTAGGGTGCCATGAAAGCAATTTTCGAACGGTGGACATCAGTACACCACGTTATGAAACGACTTGCTTTTATAATTAGCGCGAGATGTTCCTCGAGGCATTAGAAAGTGTTAGTAGATTTTTCCTGCTTTCCTGCCCGAAGCACTACGACATTTCGCTGTCGCGCAATATAAAGTTCCGTTCGCTACTAACATACGCATAATGGGAAGCGTGGACGCGGCTTTGTGCTCCCCGACGGCCGCAACCGAAAGACAATTCATAAACCTGAGTGAGCTCATGTTTGCCATTTGCGCTTCGAAGCTGTAAAAATAAAACCATGCAACAAAAAAATGAGAAAAAAAGAAAAAAAACGTTGCCAGTGTAGCAAGACGGCTGAGAGCGAAAGTGGAGATAGCAGGCAAGAGAACACTCTGTCTTGCTTGGATCACTGCTCTTCTCACTCTCTCACTTCTCACTCGCTTCGCTCCCTACGCATCAGCGAGAGAAGTATAGATGCTTGCAAGCATGGAGTCCCGACTGGTGCCCCACACGTGCAAGCACGAGCAGCATGTGCGTGGAGCTAGCTTTGGCAGGCTTGTAATTGCGCGTGCTTGATCACACGAGGAGGAACATGGCTGCGGCCGGATGCCTTATTTGCAATCGTTGATGGCGAGCTTCCACAGTTCTTTTGTAACATGCATTTCGCGCCCTCAAGATTGCCGGTCTTAGAAGCCTATTAATGTGGGCTCGTTCAGAGCATGCGCTCTAGACATCACCCACAAATATGGCGCCCAGTGAATACTCCTTTTAGGGTTCGCAGCAACCAATGTGTGTGCAGCACAAGTGTATGATAACGGTGTGAATTACACACAGTTTGAGCCAAAGAAAGCAAGGCAAGTGTGTCTCACGGACATTCGAGCGGGGTGCCCTAACAAATCTTTATTCACTCGTCATCATCTTCAAAGCCATCAAATGAGGCATCGCTGTTCTAATCAAATACAATGCTGAGTGCTTCGTCTACCAAGCTTTCGCGAAGTTCCGGAGCTGACAAGCGGCGAAATTCGCGGACACTCGGTCGATGGCTTCATTAGTTTTGTTAACCCCTCCACTTCTGTTTTTTTCTTGTTCTTGGGCTTTCTTCTGAAGTCTTAGGCATGAATTTTTTGTTTTCTTTTCACTATTGTTCTTTGGTCTTGGGGTTTGTGTTTCTGGGATAACCTCGAAACCACGAACTGGCCTCGCAATATGCGGTTGCTGCATTCCACGTATAGACAGTACCGTATTTACTCGCAGAATGAACACACTTTTTTTCCCGAAAAATCGATGCAAAGTTAGGGGGGGCGTTCATTACGTGAAGTAAAATTTTTGCGTCCGTATTTACTTCCATAATGAACGGTACTTTTATCCCGAAAAATCGACTTAACTTCTTATCTCTTTGCGCGCGGCGCCGCGCAACTCCAAAACCAAACTGCGATGGGAAAAAAAAAAAAGAAAAATGCTTCTCTCCATGTTTTTTTTTTTTTCTTCTTGCTTCCGTGTTTTTTTTTTTTTTTTTTTCCCGCCTTTCGCAAGTTGTTTTGTTTGCCCAAGCTGCCCATGCATTCGCGACCTCGGTGTACCAGGATAGAAAAGTGCGTTCATTTCGAGGGCTTCTCGCTTCTCTTTCCAATGTGCGAGGAGGAGGCGAGGGCAGGATGCCTTCATTATGTGCGCTTTGCTTAGGCAAGGGCTTCTCCGTTTTTCTTTTTCTTTCTATCTCCTAGCGGGCGACACGCAACCCCAGAACCAAACTGCGCTGCGCAAAAAAAAAAAAGAAAAAAAAAGGCTTTTCTTTATGTTTTTTTCTTTTCTCCTGGTTCTGTGGATTCTTTTTTTTTTTTTTTGCCGCCTTTCGCAAGTTGTTTTGTTTCGCTTTGCTTAGGTGAGGGCTTCTCGGCTTCTCTTTCTTATCTCCCTGCGCGCGGCGCGCGACCCAAAGTCCAGACTGCGCTGTGCAAGAAGAAAAAAAAAACGCTCCTCTCCATTTTTTTTTCTTGCTTCCGTTGGATCTTTTTTTATTTTTTTAACGCCTTTTGCAAGGCGTTTTGTTCGCCGACTCTGCCCATGCATTCGCGACCTCGCTGCACCAGGATAAAAAAGTGCCTTCATTTCGCGCGCGTGGGGGGGGAGGGGGTCGAAATTTTGACGCCCGAGTTGGGGGTGCGTTTAATACGCGAGTGAAAAAAAAAGTCGAATTTTTGAGAGCCGGCTTGGGGGGTGCGTTCATTAGGCGAGTGCGTTCATTGTGCGAGTAAATACGGTATTTCTTTTATTCGTAAAATAAAGAAAGATTTGTTCTTTTATCTCCCTTTTTTCCCAAAAAAGTTCTCCAATCTCAAGGTTCATGGTCACAACGTTTCAGAAGAATGGGAGGTCGCTGCACCGACCTCGTGATCTGCGGTTGGGTTTGCTGGGCAGAGGCGGACTTTCTTTTATTTGTAAACAAGAAAGCTTCCCTCTGTTATCTTTTTTGTATTTTTATTGTCACAAACGTTCTCCCACTAAGGGTTCGGGGAGGACGGATGTTCGCTCATCTCGTGGCCCGTGGGTCGGGTTTTTGTAGGAATAGACGATGTGACCGTGTCTTTTAAAAAATTAATATTTTGCCCTAAAAGTGGGGTGGGCAATGTCTCGGAGATGGTCATTGAGTCGGTATACTACAGCAGTAATATATACCGTAATTACCCGATTGTAACGCGCCCCCGATTCTAACGCGCACCCGTTTTTCCAGGCCAACAAACCAGAAAAACTTTCACCTCCGATTGTAACGCGCACGGAACTTCGTGATCAAGAACAACGAATGCGAGAGAAACAGGCGATTTATTTACCGAAGTAGTCACTCATCTCACTCCTCGTCGCTCTCCGAGAGCTCTTTGTCGCTGTCCGCTGACCACAACATGTCGTCCTCGGTGCCGTCAAGCGCGTTCGCTATGCCACACTTCTTAAACGAGCGTTCAACCATGGCCGAAGGGATCGTGGCCCACGCCTCGCGCGCCCATCCCGCGAGCGTCTCGCGAGGCGCACGCTTCAGCTGACTCGTCGTGAACGAGTGGGAGCCGCTCGTCAGCCACTCGTTGTACAGCACACGAACGCGATCTTTCACGGACGCGATCATTGCGCGCAAGTAAGCGCGCAAGTGGGACGACTTGCGTGAACGCAGAAGGAACAAAGAAGGAACAAAATGGTTGCTAAAAGCGGCTAAAAGCACGGAGGAAAGATGGCAAAAAGCACGACGGTCGTCATGACGGTCGTGGCAAAAAGCTTCGGCGCCATCTTGAGATGGCGATGGCAATGGGTGGAACGAAATTTCCGCTGTTTTGACAGTTTCGGTTTCGTATCCGATTCTAACGCGCATGCGATTTTTTGGCCTATTTTTCCGGAAAAAAGGTGCGCGTTAGAATCGGGTAATTACGGTACTAATATTGTTGAGCGAATATTCAAATTTTCCAATAGCAGTTTTGAATAATTGGCTATTCGAAATTCGCTTCGAGTTGAGCTGCGATATTCATACTTTTCGAAGTGTTCATTGCGGCAAGTTAGCCCCGGTGAGTGCGCTTCTCAACGAGCAACTGTGCACCGCGGGGAAGCAATACTCGCAGAGCTTGCGGACTCTGCAGGGATTGCTTTCCCGCAGTGCACAAGTACTCGCGGAGAAGCGCACTCACCGGGGCTAACCCGCCGTGATTATGCGAGAGCATATGCCAGGCAGCAATGTTCCGACAGCCCGCAATCACTTGTGCTTTGTTTTTTTGTCAAATTTGAAATAGAAGAAATAATATTTGCATAGAGCAAGCAGATTTATCAATCTCCTCGATTAGGATAGCTGCGACAAATCTGTCGTTCACGTGCCACACTTCAAATAGTTATTAAAATTAACCGAGCTTGGAGGCGGACGAGGAAAAGGTTGGGAACAACCTTTGCAAGTTCTAAGTTTTCGTTTTAGCACGGCGCACGGTAGTGAAAAATTGGGGAGAAGTTATTAGACAGTCTATTAGAAATTATTCGGCCAAAACAAGTATTCGCTTACCGTATTTACTCGCAGAATGAACGCACTTTTTTTTCCGAAAAATCGATGCAAAGTTGGGGGGGCGTTCATTACGCGAAGTAAAATTTTTGCGTCCGTATTTACTCCCATAATGAACGGACCTTTTATCCCGAAAAATCGACCTAACTTCTTATCTCTTTGTGCGCGGCGCCGCGCGACTCCAAAACCAAACTGCGATGCACAAAAAAAGAAAAATGCTCCTCTCCATGTTTTTCTTTCTTCTTGCTTCCAGTGTTTTTTTTGTTTTTATTTTTCCCGCCTTTCGCAAGTTGTTTTGTTTGCCCACGCTGCCCATGCATTCGCGACCTCGGTGTACCAGGATAGAAAAGTGCGTTCATTTCGAGGGCTTCTCGCTTCTCTTCCCAATGTGCGAGGAGGAGGCGAGGGCAGGATGCCTTCATTATTATGTGTGCTTTGCTTAGGCGAGGGCTTCTCCGTTTTTCTTTTTCTTTCTTTCTTTTTCTTTCGTATCTCCTTGCGGGCGACGCGCAACCCCAAGACCAAACTGCGCTGTGCAAAAAAAAAAAAAGGAAAGAAAAAAAAGCTTTTCTTTATGTTTTTTTCTTTTCTCCTGGTTCTGTGGATTCTTTTTTTTTTTTTTTGCCGCCTTTCGCAAGTTGTTTTGTTTCGCTTTGCTTAGGCGTAGGGCTTCTCCGCTTCTCTTTCTTATCTCCTTGCGCGCGGCGCGCGACCCAAAGTCCAGACTGCGCTGCGCAAAAAGAAAAAAAAAGCTCCTCTCCATGTTTTTTTTCTTGCTTCCGTTGGATCTTTCTTTTATTTTTTAACGCCTTTTGCAAGGCGTTTTGTTCGCCCAAGCTGCCCGTGCATTCGCGACCTCGCTGCACCAGGATAGAAAAGTGCTTTCATTTTGTGCGCGTGGGGGGGAGGGGGTCAAAATTTTGACGTCCGAGTTGGGGGTGCGTTTAATATGCGAGTGAAAAAAAAAAGTCGAAATTTTGAGAGCCGACTTGGGGGGTGCGTTCATTAGGCGAGTGTGTTCATTGTGCGAGTAAATACGGTATAACTCAAAATCCACTATTCGCACATGACTACCAATCCACATGACTACAATGCAGACGTCTTAACATAAACCAACTCTGTCTCAATCTTTGGAGCGTGAGGTCGAAGGAGCTTCCAAACGAAAACGGCGAGGGGACGACGGACACAAACGAACGCACCCTGACAGGCGTCTTGTCGAGGCGCTGCTTGGCCGACTCGCATTCTGCCAGCTGTACAGCGAGCGCAGACAGCCTGGTTTCCAGAGTGCCCTTCTGGCCCTTCAGCTCGTCGATCACCGACCTGCGTCGCCGTTTGCCAAGCACACGTCATCGCAAGGACGAGACAACAACACAAGGACGTGTCGAGCACCGGGTACGTTGGCAGGAGTCAAGACTAGGTCGCACACTTGCATTTAGCGTTTATTTCAGGGTGCGGTCCAACCAATCCTTTAGCACAAGTTTGACTCTAAAGTCCCCGATGGCAGATATTTATTCAAAGCCCTTATTGGGTCGCCGTTTTGTACTGATCAGTTCTTAGATCACACCATCGGAACTGGAACAAACTGAGAAAGATTTAGGAGGTGATTGACCCAACCGATTCACGCCTGCCATCGGCGTGCAAAAGTGACGGTGCCCGACGAAATGGTTTCGCGATCGGTATTAGCTTGCCGAAAGTGAAACAGCTTTTTCAGCCACCAGATGGCACTGAATTTTGAAAATTTTGGACTCTGCGTGAAAGCACAAAGTTCCAGCCGAACACCAACGCGACACTCGTTCCATGCTCGTCTGTTAGGAGATCCTCACTGGAAACTGCTAGGAGCCAGCCACGTAACACATTCCGCGTCAAAAAGGCACACGAGGACGGCACGCACTTATCTCTTTTCTGGTCGAACCTGGCAGACTCGAGCTGCACCCTGGCCACCCTGAGCTGGCTTTCCAAAGATCGCTTCTCCTCCTCCAGGCCGCGTCCCTTGGCGATCTCTTCCACCAGGTGAGCATTCAGGATCTTCACCTGCATGGTGGCAAAATGCAGAGAAAGCCCAATGATGATTGCAAGTTTAGTGGCACAGGAGCAAGTAAGGCCAGTGTGCCAAACACAAGTTTCTCAAAAAGCCCTAACAGAACCCGAGAAGTACCGTAATAACCCGGGAGATGCATCACATCCAAAAGATGGCCCACCCCTATTTTTGGCATGATTTGCCATTTTTTCAGAAACACCGAAAAATAGCCCACTTCTAGTAATTGCAGGGCCATGGCCAATGGTAACCCCAGTAAAAACGGTGTTACTTAATAACCTTTCAGGAGATAAGCGAACATTCCTGACTGGGAAGGACAGTCGCCTCTGGTTCGTCGCCCCTCCCTGTGATCGCAAGTTTCACAGAAAAAAATCTAAAACTACGGTAGCATTTTTTAAACTTATTTTTTATGGCACGCCCGAAAGTTAGTTTGCCCCTTATTTTCAACAGATTTCCCTTCTCTTTTAAGTGGGCTATCCTGGGATATTATGGTTGCTTTTATTTCATATTTTAGCACTCTTGCATTTTTTTAGCGTATTTCTTGCATCGTTCCTGACTTGAATTGAAAAAACAAAAATGCACATTTTTTGTATGGATCCAAAACTAGCCTTGTGGCTATGGATCCAGATGCCATTCACAGCATTTGCACATATGAAATTGGCAAATAAAAACCTTCTTCTTCTTACAGCGGGTGTAAATAATCAGCTTTTTTTTAACCCCTTAAATGCCAAATCTTTTTTTCCCAAAAGTACCCTAAAAGTGCCAGATTTGTTTTCTTTCGAATTGTTACTCCTCTAGTATTACTCATAAAATTTGAAAAGTTTATTACGCAAAATACAGCGGAGGCGAAAAAAATATTTGTTAACTAATACGAGTGCTGCCATCTATGATCAGCACCGCAAAACTACTCGGACGAGCCTAGCTTGTCCGTGGAAATGGGGGCAACCGAAAAAACCACTGGACGAGCTGAGCTCGTCCACGAAATTTTTAGCCAGGAAGTGGCCGACGAGCTCAGCTCGTCCAAGGCACTTAAGGGGTTAAAGGTGACAAAGAGACTGGAACGGCACTAAAGGTTGGTCACAAAGTAAAAAGGTAGAGATGGAATGGAAGGCGATCTCTCAAAATTTCTGGAGAATCAGATCAGCATTGAGCATCTAGACACCTGCAGTGCCATAAAATATGCAGGACAGTCAGCACTTTCCCTCAGTTCTCACAGTTCACATCCTCAATACAAAGTGCAGAGAATGCCTTCCGAAAGGGGCCTTACATTCAATTGTAATATCTCTTACTTTACTCCGGTGCACTGACACTAACGACTCAAGTACACTCGCAGGCAATGCCACTGACCAAGAAGAGTTTTTGTCACAGTGTGATTTCGAATACAAAAGTGGAAGTTCTCTTTCGGTCTCTTCCAAAATCCCGACGACGCATCACAGGGTGGCAGTGCCGACGTGGCCGTCACGTTCACCCCATAGTGATAATATTTGAATGCGGCTCATAGATTGGACAGAAGAACCGCGCAAGCGTTCGATATGGACTCGTGACTACAAATGCCTAGAAAAGCATTTGGGTAGGGGCTCGCGTTCGATTGCCGCCCCGACTAGAACAGCGGAGCCGCAACAGTGCTCTGTAACTCGGCACACGCCGTGTGGTTTCCCAACCCCAGAGAGTGTTTACGACGAACACTGGCGGTATACAACCGGCACCAGGACACATGGCCGCCTGTTCTGGCTATGTGTCAAATTTGGGGGTTTTACGTGCCAAACCAGCGACGGGCATATTTGGACCACCCGGGGATCTTTTGACGAGCAACCGAAAGCTCGGTTACATGGCGCCTCCTCTTCAATAAGCCTCCGTCAGATTGCGAGTGCCTCGGCCGGGATTCGAACCAGCCACCTGGGGACCTGTAGGCCAGCGCTTTGCCTCGAGCCACCGAGGCGGCTGGAGTGTTCTGGCTACGAGTTGAGGAGGCGAACGCTGCTAGCTTTCTTCCCAATTTTTCTCTGCGACTTCCATCGCGTGGAGAGAAATATGAATGCGTGTTTTGTAGGTTACAAACTAAGCGGTATTCACTGAAAGTACAAATTCATCGTACCGCCCTCTGAGGGCTCAGAAAGAAAGCAATGCTGCCGAGGACGTCGTTCCTTTGACATCCCTCGCTGCAACAGACCAACGCGAGAAGGGTGGGGCACCTTGGACGCATGCTCCGCAATCTCTGCCCTCAGGCGGCTGTTGTCGTGGTCGAGGCTCTCCGCCCTCCTCTCGAGCCGAGTCAGCTCGGAAGTGGCTTCCTCCTTGGCTTCCTGGAGCCTCTGCGTGACAAAGGAAAAGAATGGAACGTGCTGTAACAGGTAGAGCTACTGGCATTCCCGTTCGTTTTGCAGACTAGGTTGACAGATTGCCTTTTATTGGCTGCTACAGTCGATTCCATAGTGAGAACGGCAGGAAGGCATCCCTTCTCCAGCGCAAACTTCCTATCTTCCACAATGCTTCGTCGTATTGTGCACCTCGAGCCTGTGCCCGCATTCGAAGCACAACAGACTGCATGGAGTGCGTGCTGGAGGCTGGGAGTTCGAAAGACACGCCCCCTCGTTCTCACTCTGTTAGTGACCATAGTAGTGTTTTCGCTGTCAGCTCTGCCTACTTCAGGAAGTGTTCCGGGCTTTCCGAATTGTATTTGTGTCGAGACAGCCATTAGGAAGTGCGTATGGTGGTGACAATAAACTCCGCACAGTAGGTTCATTCCGGCGCACAGCTGATCACCAAGCTCTCGGGCGGCAGCAAGAAGTACAAAAAGAAACAGAAAGTGCACACATTGCCACTTTTTTCGTTTTTACTCGGAAGAGGCTGTGAGAAACACAAAATTTTACCCCCTGTGTCGATGCTCTCGATGAACACGTTCCGCCACGATGTGTTAGTTTTGATAAAGGCCTTTCAGTTTGAAGATATAACTTGGAGAAAATGAGTGCTTGCGTGTGCTAACCGCGCCGCTGCCTCTGTGGGAAGCTCGGAAATCCACCTAACATATTTTCTGGTCCATAGACCATTCCATTTAGCGCTCTCAGGGCAGCGCCATTTTGTTAAACCGCAGCTCTCTCTCCACACATCCGGGAAGTTCAGCAAGTTCGGCGGGGTAAAACGAGAGAGAGGGCACGCGCCCGACTCCGCTAGCAGACGACAAACAGGGAGGTTGCCGTTCTCCATCTTTGGGCTGTACCGAACATCGAGCTCTCGCTCGTGGCTGCCGTTATGAAGTGGTTCGCGTTCTTAGAATATTTATGGCTACTCCAAAATCAGCCTTCAGCGCTCTGTTGTTTTATTTCAGTAAATGATCAACTAGCGTATCTTTGTCCCATTAGTTCAATAGCAGTGGAGTCAGCCGGCACCTCAATCACTGCGTCTATTGCGCCAGGAGAGCACGTTTTTATTTATTATTTCAGACTTCGACTCGTAATCGCTAAAGGCCTACACCAGTACAAACTTCGTATAGTAAAATAGTTACAGCAACCAGATTTACTTTTCGCCAGAGCAACCGGCCACTCTGACAGTATTTCCTTTTCTTTTTTTTTTATTCGCACGCAGGTAATATTGCAATTAGACTCAGTCTTTTTATCGAGCATGGCATTACACAATAACTTGGATATCAAAATCCGCGCATCTGCGCTTGAAATTTCCAAAATGACGCAATTTTAAACAGAGTTTGAACGTCAGACGGATGTTAGGTACAGCCCACTCGGCGGAGCAGACGACTCGTGGGGTGAGAGGGGGAGGGCACTTTCCCTCTCTCCGCTCTTACTAGTAGAACGGTCTATAAGTTGCACCGTCATGTAAGTCACGCTTCCCTAAAATATGCCCTTATCGCAAGAAAGTCTGTGTATAAGTGACACCCTCGTATAAGTCACATTTACATATTTGTATGGTGGTGGCGGTGAAACTGCATTGGTAGGCCCGTATGTGTGTACTGTGATTGTGACATATGCACAAGTTGTAGCCAGTTTCAATATTCTCACCGACGAATCGAACAAGAAACCTAACTCCGCGGGAAGTTTGTGCGGTTCAGGGCCACGCTGGTACAAAAAAACGCACATGCCGTATAAACTGCAAAACACAAATCAAATTTTTGTTTCGGAAATGCACTAGAAAAAGTTGACCCTCGTCTTTTATACCGATCATTGGCAGAAAAACAAAAAAGTCTGGCAACTACGGGTGCCTGATGCAGCCATTTTATTTTTTCATGCGGTACTTCTGTTTTTTTTGTCGCGCTTGTCATTGCTCAGGGAGTGAGCAAGAATGAGTGGAATTAGACGCCAGTCTACGATAGCCTTCGTGCGAAAAGGAGTCGCATGTGAAGACACGCACGGCAATCTGACACCCACTGGCAGCTTGCAACGACTGCCACTTCCGGCCGGCATAGAAGTAACACTCACGCATGTGTTTCACTGCGTGCAGGTACAAAGCAGTGCAAACAAAATAAACGTGCAGATATTTCTCGCCGTGCTGCACTCGTCAGACTTCTTTCCAGGTAAGGTTGTATTATCTCGTTAAAAATACTTTTAGATTTTCACTATTTGTAAATTGGGGGTTTGACCTACTATAGTCTGGTTCAACCTATATTTCGTTTTTTTATGGTAAGTCGCACCGTCTCATATAAAATGCACCAATGGAAATTCTGAAAAAGAAGAATGTGACTTGTAGATTGGAAAATACGGTACTCTAATACCCAGTGACCTTAGCCATACCCTGCTTGACAGAGAACCTCAACATTACATTCGTGCCTCTCAAAAGTTGCTCGTACCAGTCAACAGACGAACGGCACAACTACATTACAACTCGTCACTTGACGAGAAATTTGCGTCTGTGCTGCACCGTTGAACTGTGTATGCATTTAGCGCCTCGACAGCAGAAACGTCGACGTGCGTAGCGCCTCTGAAAGGAAGTCCTGCCAAAGCTAGCACTGGAGCGGAACGCAAAGTTCACATCTCTTTCAGTTTGCACACCCCAGGTTTGGCGCCGCTATTTTACATCTCCCGGTTTCCTTCGAATCACATGCCTGTTCCCTGTCCCCTCGCCAACTGCACATGCTCCCACCAGATGGGGCGAGCGCGCTCGCTGCCTTGGGAAAACGTTTCAACCTCGCTTTTCCCGCGTGTGCCGTTAACGCAGCGTCGGATTCGTGGCTGGAGGGACCCCGGTTCAAAACCGAGCCGCCTTTGTTTGTACCAGACGTCTCTTTTCTTCCCCACGAAAGATTAACCTCAAAATTCGTACCAAAGCAGCTTTCCCCTACCTCCTCCCTGTGGCTTTGACAGCACTGTGTGCAACTGGTGAGAGAGTATACTCGCGTGTTTCCCTCCGACAGGTGTGTCGACTCACTGGGACCATAGTCTTCGCCGTTTGCCAAGTCACAATAAGGAGTATAAAAAAATAAGCGAATTCCAAATCGCTGCTGTCGCTACGCCGATTCTTGACGAAATGCGTTAGCATTTAGTTTGGGGGTTACGACTTAGCAAAGGATGGGAATTCCAACCTTGCAAATGTCAGCACACCATTGTCTTTGGAGAGACAGTTCATTCTTCCAGGCTTCGGCGGTTTCGGATGCAGCCGCCATAGCTTCCCTCAATCGCCGTCTACGGTTCCACACTATATTAGCAATGCATTCGCGAAACACAGATCTTACGCGGGAGTACAACGAGCAGGAAGCTTCTTGAACCTTTGGACATGGTGTGTGCCACTTAGATATGTGTAGTTGCATTCATTTTATAATGCAAGCGCAGTTTCAAGGTGGTTGTAAGCTAGCAGATGATACAACAACCGTGACGACAGAGCCCAACCTCGCTTCCGAGTGATTTGGGAGGTGCATGACGGCGCAAGCGTGGCACCACCGGCGCATGCGTGGTGCACCGCGCCTCATGTTGCGCCCGTCGCGTCCTCTGAGAGAGTGAAGGAAAGTGGACGTAACGAGCGAACGGAGCACAGTGGGAACCACGGCGTGGCCTCTCGAAACCGGTCCCGTTCAGTCCAAACCACGGCCATCCAAACGAAAGACTGCTGCATGAACCAGGGCAATAAACGTTGACGCATTTAAAAGGCGACCTTGTCGGGACTCACCCTCACTTCGGCCTGGCTCTCAGTCACCCTGAGCTTGAGCCTCTCCACCTTGGCTTGCGAGAGTTGTCGCTCGAGCTCGAGCTTCGACAGCCGAGACTCGAGGGGCTCGGAGGGCCGGATCGGGGATGGTGGGGGGTCGCGGCTGCGACTCAGGGCGGCCTGCGAATGCAGAAAACCATCCTCTTAAATCCGCAGTCACACTGTTCCTACATTGTACAATGTGACGATGGAATTATTTGTGGACACACTTCAAGCATGTTTGAAACACACTTGCTTCACACATACCGTATGAATGCAAGCAAGGGCCGCACTTCTTTTCTCCAAATTTCGGGGTCAATTTCTTAGGTGCGGCCCGATACACGGATACAAACTAGATAATTTTGAATGTGCATCAAAAAATAAATGTACTCTTGCAATTGCACGCGCTGGTCTAGAGCGCCTTCATTTTGATCTCGATTGTTATGACCTGTGGTGTCCTCGGCACACAAGTCTGACCTGCGTCAACAGTGGGCGCAGTTGCTCTTTTGAGTCGCACAATAAGCACCTTTTCAGGGTTCGCGTTCACCGCTTATTTTGCGGAATTTGGCCCTGACTTTGTTTCGATGCCGACGTCAAGCGGCTGTGGCGTACCAATGAGCCTCCCTTGCACCTCACGCTTCGTCCAGCACCGTACGCAGATCTCGTCGACACCGTATTCGTGACCTGCTGCCTGTCCGCCGTGCTCCGAAGAATAAGTGACAGTTCGAAAGTACTTTCCCGCTGCTCTCAAGTTATGGGGCCCGCACAGATCAACTTGCCAGAAGAAGAAAACTTTCGCAAAGCCTAACTGGCTTTCTGGCCACGTTTGCAAATCCGCGTGATCAATTTCACAGCAACACATTGGCAGAAGTGTCCGATTTCCTGGCACCTGGGCGGAAGGCAACCGTGAATGATACGAAATGCATAAAAAGGACAGCTCTCCGAAGCTTTACTCCCGTAATCTTTCTTATCTGCGTTTCAAAGCACGGTGAGAAGTGCGAGCAGAGGCGCATACTTGGCGGAGTAAAGATGACGGAGACGCAGAGCGCGCACTACACTGCGGAAGCAGTCGGCGTGCCTCGGAAAAAAGAGGGGGTGCAACTAATACACGAATAACTTTTCAAAATCTTTTTTTTTTTAATATTACGGTCTAAATTTGAGGGGTTCGGCTTTTACATGAGTGCGGCCCATACACAAAATTATACGGTATGTATGCTTCAAACGTTTATGCAGACATTTTTTTCGGACCAATGTGGCAGGGCTGTCAAACAAAATAGAAACACACCTTAGACAGCTTCTGCGGACTGTCTTTTGTACGATTTATTAGCAGCATGACCACTGCTTTACAGAAGTTCGGCGATGATCGGATTCTATTAATTTATGCGACAGTGGTGACGTATTCGAGGATTTTAGCTGTTTTCTCGCAGTGTCGTGTACCGTCAGGAACTCCCACAAGTGTTCCGTCCCCTAATGAAAACTAAACTTTAATTTTCGTAGTTCGTGCCGAGCGTTCCTTTCGAGTCATGTAGCATTCAAATAAAAAAATTAATTGACCTCTGAACCGACTCGTACGCGAGGCAAGACGCAACATCCCTCAAACCCTCGTGAAACCCCGCACACCTGCAGCTTGTCGCACTGGTCCGTCTTGAGCTGGTAGCGGCGCGCCGCGTCTTCCAGCTGGTCCACGAGAGATGCTTTCTCCCACTCCAAGGTCTGGGACGCGTGTTTGAGCTCCGAGACCACCTCCAGCTGAGAGGACACTTGTGAGCGCAGCTCCGTATTGTCTGCACGAGACCGTACGGCGCACGTTTCGAGGACAAAAAGGAAACGAGGGGGAATGCGGACTACTTCCTCAAATTCGCTGCACGAGAAACAAACACTATGCACTAACTACAGTCACTGACATTGCGAAAATGAGAGGGAGGAGCCACAGTTGTCCCGCCTCCAGTGCGAGCCTCCTACCTTCGACAACTGGAGATCGGGCGTTCAAAAGACGCACCCTGCCGTTTTCACTCTGTCCGACTCTAAGAGAGAACTGTACGGTAACTCCGAGTTTTAGCCGAACGCCGATGCAGCGCGGAACTGAAAACTGCTAGGGGCCAGCCATTAAACATATTCCACGTTAACAAAAAAAAACACAAAAAACAGTTTGATGCATTTGTGTGGTGTAGAGCAGTGGTTCTCAAACGGCGATCCGCAAACACTTTGGTGTCTCTGAAGGACTTCGTGGGGCATCCAAAGCCCTCGAACGTCGCTGAAGCCGATCAGTAGACCCTTTTCGAAAGTCCATTGAGCAACATTGACGATTGCCATTTCTTAGGCACGAGGAACGTGATTGGATCCGAGCACTCGCCCAACGCCGACGCAGCACTTGTGCTCAATACGAGTTGAGTTGAGTTTGTGCCAAACGCTGTCGAGCCCTTGTGTCCAATAAATGTTCAGAGTGGGTGATCAAGCAATGGCGGACAGGCGATGGCAAAGACTTTCAAAAGTGGTCCCTTGCACTTTTCTTTTTATAATTGATGTCGGCCATTCCACAATGCTAAAGAAACTAAACCATATGTGCGTAGTGAGTGGGGTTGATTATCCTTTGTTTCAGAGCCACAAAGTTGGTTCGCGCGCATTTAGTTTTTTACTGCGACAGCAGTTAGTGCGACCCTTTGTGGGTTTCGCGCCGTCGACCATGCTCCGTACTGAGGCGGGCCATTTTCGGCACTCCGCCAAAAGACTCCACATTGACGTCGCGCCTCCGACGTCAAGTCGCTCGACGCGTCTACGAACTCACGCCGCGCATCGCGTCGCCCGTTACCTGGCATCAGCCGACACTGTGACACGACATTGTCAGGTCGTCACGTTGCACAGTGATGCACAGACATCACGTGACACCATGACGCCACATAGAAACATAAACATGAGACTGCTGAGAATGAAAACAATAAAAACAAAGCATTTTTGCTAATTATGCCAGAAAGGTTCACGGGCGATAAAAACAATAAAGCGAGGTGGGTGTTAAGCCGGCAAAACCGCGGACGTGAAATTAGGTGGAGCTACAACGCTTGAAACTTGAGTGCGCGATTTTGAAAATGTTTTCAGTGACCACAAGGTGGTGTTAGTTTGTGTCTAATAAGAATGCGTAAGACGTTCAAGCAGCCACCCCAACGACAGTAAATGGTTCATGCATACCCATGCAGTATCGTCGTTGCCTAAATTTGAAACTCGAGAGCGCCATTTTCGAAGTGTTCTTCAATTACCACAAGGCAGTCCTAGTTTGTGTCCAACGACAGATTCACGAAATGCTCTACTAATACACCCACACTGGTTCCAAAACGCCATAGACGTTTCGTCCGGTATGTTACTCGGTCTAATACGAAACGCCTACGCGAACTCTATGGCGCACGCTCACACCTTTACCATTCATTCAGTCCCTCTGCTCCGAAATGACACCTTAGTGGCACCGACGTCGCATCTCAACTGTCGCAGTGTTTTACCTCACAAGTTGCGCAAGTGCCCCGACGATTTCATTTACCCTTTTGTCATTGTAATCACCTAAAAACTCCCCCCTCCCACTGGGTGGATGGGGTCCCCCACCACTTTTGCACACCCAAAAGGCGTCTCGGAAACATCACCGGTTGGGAACCACCAGTGTAGAGAGTTTCCGGTTTTTTGCATCCGTCAGAAAATAGGCTGTGAAAACGGAGTGAGCCATTGGCTAAAACGTTAAGATGCCTCCAATTATATTTGCGGACAGACGACACACCTCAACTGCTAACACCGCTTTTAGGGCACCCAAAGTATCCCAAAAACAAAGAATGGGAGCAGTCTATTGAAAGGCGTCGGTGTAGATCAGAAAAAGCGAGAGCCTTTGGCAAGGCGACCGCCTCACACCTGAGACACACCTGCGACGAGAGCATCGTTTGCCTTGGTCAGCCGCGCAAGCGTGGACTTCGTGGCCGCGAGCTCGTCCTCCAGTCCGGCAACCACCCGCTGGGAACGCTCGCACTCGGCCTCCACCTTCTCCTGCAAACGCGACGGCAGCCCTCGGGCACGACTCTCTAATCACTCGCGACAATCAAAATTTATTTGAAACTTTCCCTCACAAATTTTTAATTGTACAGTTCATTCACCCACACATTTGGATTATGTGTGTATGTGTAGGTACAGTATTCTCTGGACTTTAGTCCGCAAACTATACATGTTGAAAGGTTAAAATGTAATGCGGCTCGAGGGAATGCATTTATGTGGAGTGCAAGTTCGTCTGCTTGTTGCACAGGGTTGCGATGACGTCAGAACGCCAAGCTCTTATTGACCAATTAAAGAGAAGAAATAGTGGGTAAACCTCAAGGCGTCTAGCATCGAGGTCTACCCACTATCCTTTCAAGCAAAGTCAATCGGAGCTTGGCGTCGTTTTGACGTCACCGAAACTCCTGCGCAGGAAGCAGACAACTTGCCCTCCTCATAGTGACAAGTGCGGACTATACAAGAATTAGTTTTTCGAGACCGTTCGTTACGACGAAACGCGACAGATTTTGTCGACAACAAATACGTTGGCAACAACTCGTGTACAATACGAGCTCGCCTTCTCGGCGACTATGAGAAAAACAAGCAAAGCGCCATTCCCTCCGCACCTTGTCAGCTTCGAGCGCGGCGATGCGGCGCGAGAGAGCGTCCACGGCTTGCAGCACGAGCTCGGCCTCGACGTCAGGGGTGGGCCGCCGCAGCAGGGAGCGGCCGAGGGAGTCCTCTGACCGAAAGGACGAGCCGTCCCCCCGAAAGCTCTCGTTGGACGGGTCGCCGCCGTGGCGCCGGCCCGCTGCCGGTCGCTGGGGGGAAGGAGACCGCAGCTCGTACTTGGTCTGGATCCCCAGGGAGCAGCGCAGCACGCTCAGCAGCGAGTCCAGAGTGCCCTCGATCGACTTCCGAGACTCTGCACGACGGAACGAAGGTTGCACCAACCCCGCGGGACGAAGGCTGGCTCGCGCGCTTGCAACTACTTATGACCGAGTGCATTACGACAAGAGTTGTGTGTTTTGGGGGTTTATGTTTTTTCTATGGATTCGGGACTTTTCGGTGTCGGGCGCAAATAGAGGTTTGTCGAGGCCGATGTTGAAGAAAATCGGACGCTGACATGGGATTCTCCAATCTCTGAGAAACATGCGTGTCACCCTTATATTAAAAAAAACTTCACGGCACAGATAAGAAAAACTTACAAAAAAAAAAAACGGAGATTAGATGCGTGGTTCTGAAGCAAAAAGAAGCCTCACGGGCAGTTCATGGGGGGCTGCGTTCTGGGTCGGCACAAAATAAAGCATTGTACAAATACTTCGTCACGAAGTTTGGGTTCTTCTAATTCGAGGAAAGCTCCAATTCGGTGTTTCTCGGTTTTCCCAGATTTTGATGAAACTGCCTCGGGGGTTAACGTTCGTGGTTTTTCGGTGATTACTGAAAACACGAAACCCTAATTACGACCTCTCCAATATCTTACGAGGAATGAACATGCACAAGCCCCAGCCGAACGCCTTGCTCGAGGAGATTCAAGTTACTCCCGCAGGTCACGTCACGCTATCGAACACTGAGTAATGCAGGTGACGCACTATATTCCTAGCGCACACCGACAGCCGTGAACGTAGGTGTCTGGCGTCTGGAAACTTTGAGTATTGCTAAACGTTTGCAATGCTAAAATGTTTCACATATGCAACACAATTGCCTAACAATTTGCCATATTCTTTTTTTTTTTCTTTTGGGGCGCTTTTTGGATAGTGCTGTTCGCGAGGAAGCTGCAGCGCGGTGCAGCTCTTTCGTGTTCTTCGTTCGGGCATGTCACGTTCCCGGAGTTAGAAGGCAAAGTTGCCGCTGCGATCGTATCTACGTTACAGTGATTGACCAAGCGAGAATGGTAGGGAGGAGCTTTAGTTGTCCCCTCCAGTGCAAGCTTCCTACCTTCGACGATGCTTTAATGTCTCGTGCACCTCGAGCGCGCGCGTGCGTGCACGCACAGCCGACGGACGGCGGAAGGCACGGAGTGCGTGTTGGAGGCGCACCCTGCCGTTCTCGCTCTGTCGGCACCTAGCTCGACGTGGCATCACATTCCGTGTCCCCGCCGCCTACGCCACGACAGTGGGAGTTCGGCGTCCATTTGGGCAATAGCACCTAGAAGGCCAGGCCCGCGCATCACGTCGTCGTGAGTCGACCCTCGACCCAAGCGGCAAACGCGCTAAAGCTCGATAAAAGACCCTGCACCGCGTGCTAGCGCTGCATTCATTGCGAGACGCTGCAAGAAGCGCCGGCCACGATGTCAAAGCAAGCCCGGCGGTGCTGCGCTAGCAACGACGTTTAAGGTCGACTGGTTTAGGCTTGAACCCGGTCGACGCACGCAGACCTACCGGAGACGACCTTGAGCTCGTTCTCGAGGGCGGCCGCGCAGCCCTGCGCGGCACACAGTGCCAGGCGTGCCTCGTGCGTCTCCTGCCCGGACGCCAGCAGCTGCTTCTCCAGGTCGGCCCGGTCCTGGGCCAGCCTCTCGGCGACCCGGCCGGCCTCGCGCACCGCCCCTTCGCGAGCGTTGCGCTCCGCCTGTGCCCGGTGCTCGCTTTCGTCCAGGCGATGCCCCAGGGAGGCACGCTCGCGCTGCCACACGTCTCGCTCCTTCTCGAGCGCAGCAACCTGCGAGGAGATGCGTCGCTTCTTGGTTCGCCCGCTCATGTGTTCCCTCGCTGCAGGCGCCTGGTATTTGTATCGACGAAACAAACTTTCCAGCAAGAAAGAAAACAAGGTTCTTTCTCACTGACAAGCTTGTTTCCCCAAAAAATGTTTCCAGCAACCTTCATTCCCAAAGTCCCATATTGCGTGGAATGCAAAGTGTATGAGTTTGTTTAGAAGGCACTAGCCCATCGACTGCCGCTCCCTCGTTTCAGTTTTTGTTCGCTCCCTTCCACTCCCAACAGGGCTGTAAATACATTTTTTACGTGTACCATAATATCCCAAAGGTACGCCCACCCTCGAACTTTGGCCCAACACCCCTTTTAGGTAAAAATATCTATGTCAAAGAAAATTCCGATATATTGCCCACCCTCCAAAAATAGCAATTCCGAGGAACTGGGGACACCAGGGCAGACCTTTTTTTTTAGAAGTCTCTGGACGCACGCACGTATGCACCAAACAAGAAAGTTGCACAAGAGCCTGCTCCTTGTGATTTGCAAGGTGCCAAACGTGGCCCGGCGCCAAAGTATTTGCCAACGCGATCGCCGGCTTTGCCACTTCCCCAACATCAAAGGAAAGGCTAGGGAGCCTAGGGAAGGGAACACAGCAGTTTCAGAAACGTGCTTTCATGCAGCAAGCGTTCGAGCTATATGCCGATCGGTGATGTTCATCGCATGCATGCAAGCAAAAGACTTCGCAATAGTAAAGCATTCTTTCAAAAAGGCGGGTGGGCGAATCTGAAAGATTCGCTCACTTACATTTTTTTCCCACTTATCTCCCGTGAAAAGGTGGGCGTTTGTTCAGGATATTACGGTAGTGCCAACTATGAGCAAGTGATGAAAACAATGCTGTATTGCGTGAGGTCGCTTTTTGCTGGCATGTAAACATGTTTGTTTTATGAGCAACTTCCATTTTGGTGTGCACCTTCGTTGTTATAGAAAGACATATCTAAGTTCAACCTTGTGCTTCATGGCAAATGCTGAAATTTTAAGATCACCAACGCGTTCTGCATTTGACGACTCTGGAAACCAGGAAGTTACAGTTTCGACAAAAAAGGCCGAGCAAGGCTGCTCACAACGTGACCTTAGAATGCTAGGTGGATGTCACTGCATAGCACCTTGTTTCAAAGCACAATACGATAAAAATGCAGACATCAGTCAACGTTTTGCCCATAAAACATTGTATCTTTGATAAATAAATACTATGGTCATTTGCAAATAATGAATTCTGAGTTTGAAGCGAATTCGAAGCAAATAGTTGTTTTGACCAAATATTTTCCAATCAAATATTATATAGTTTCTCTAATCCTTTCCCTACTACATGCTTGAATAAAATCCCAGCTGATCTTAGTGAATGTTGTGGCCAAGCTTCCCCTTGTCCACTTCTAAGTCAATTACAATTAGCTATACATACTGACCGTGGTCTCCAAAAATTAAATGCCTACATTGGGATGGCAAGTAAATGATGCACTTGACATAAAATTAGGCCTATAAAGGTGCCCAGCTATACTAATCAAGAAACTTAAAATTATTATTGCTACGTGCAAATATATTTCCTTCAATCATGTATGACTAACACAGGTTGTCAGGGCACCTCTGCTTAACGTATGCTCATGCCTGCCAGTTTAATTTTGGAAACTTTACTGCAATGTAGATGTCAACATTCATAAAGTTTCCGTTTCTTTTTAAATACACCAGGCACGCGTGTGCAACGTCCCGTTTTAGAAATGAGCTTTCCTCCTAAGCACGCAGCTGCTACACGTCTACTTCTTGAAGTGTTCATCACGGCGGGTTAGCCCCTTTGAGCGCGTTTCTTACCAAGCATCCGTGCACAGCGGAGAGGCCACACCCGCGGAAGTGAGCTCCGTGGGTGCTGCTTTCCCGCAGTGCACCGGTGCTCGGTAAGAAGCGCGCTTAAAGGGTCCTGAACTGCAGCGATCCAACGCTTTGAAAAATATTAATATCGCAGTTCATCTTGAAGAAAATATCGAATTATAAGAAACTACTATTCGAAACTTTGAAGATTCGCACAACACTAATAAATACTCTTCACAAAGCACGCTACTGTGTTATTAAAATAAAATTTTGCAGTCGGCATGCGGGAAGAAATACTTGGCACTCAAAGAATAAGTCGGCCGTCTCATGAAGCGAAGAATGTAGCGTTAATTAATCTCTTGACTACGTTTCGCAGGGAAATTGATGTCACGTGACACCCTGACGTCAAGTGGCATTACGACGCCGTGCAGGTCTGACCAACACAAGCAAGGAAGACCCGTGGAGGGTTCCGGTAGACGCAGGGACAAAGAACGAAGCAGCTCTTGCCTTCCGCTTCCAGGAGAGAACGTCCTGACGTGCCGATTCCACCTGATGTCTCCTCTGCTCGGACAGTTTCCGGAGCGAGTCCAGCTCCGAGCCGTGCTCCAGCAAAGCCGACTCCAGGGCTCGCACCTTGCGCTCCAAGACTTGCCGAGCCCGCTCCACGCTGCCGTGCGTGCTCCGGAGCTCGCGGAGCTCCTCCGCCAACGATGCCCGCGCTTTCTCCGCGCCTGCGACGGTCGTCGAGAGACGAGCGTTCCGGTGGGCACCTCCGTTCCGAGCCAAAGCCTAATTTCATTTTACATCCGCGGAAGCATCGTGCTGTCGCTGGCCGCGATCCTGGCATAGTCGGAGCAGCGGTGGTGGACGTGGAAGACGTCCGTTCTGCTGCGGGTCGCTCTCCAGCTCAACCGTCCACAGAAGCTTCGGTGGCTGGGGGGTTGGGACGCCGAGACGACGGCGATACATTTTTTTTATAATTTTTTTTCCATAACCTCTTCGCCCAACTGCCAGGATCGCGACGTCCGACAGTGAGACACTCACAGTTTTGCGACCTCATTCATCGCCACTTCGAGACGCTAAACACACAGGTCGGAAGTGCGTTCCATGCACCGTAATAAAAACATACTAACTAGCAAAGTAATTCGCTAAAATTAATATTTAGCATCAAACCATATTTACTCACTAATGAACACACTTGTTTTCCCCAAAAAATTGACACATAGTTGGGGGGGGGGGGGATTCATTACGCGGTGTAAAATTTTTGCATTTACACATTTCGTGCAAATCTCATAGTAGGTGCCAATACGACATGGCAGGGTACTGTGGCACGTCTCCGTTGACGGAGGCACATCCACGGCTGGTCGGGGGCGCGCCACAGCAACCATGCTTTATAAATTGCGAACCTTTTTAGGGTGCTTTTCGAGTGTCTTTTGCCGAAGAAAAAGCACCCTACGAAGCTCACTCAGCAGGGAGAGCGACGCAACCATTCTTAGGCCTAACCACTTTCACAATTTCCCTGTCAGAAAGCGGACCACAGACGACGGCGTGTCTGTTGACATCGATGCATCCGATAGGCGAAGAATGTCCGGGGCTGGGCAAGTCCTCGACCATAGCATCGTCAAGTGTGCGCGCTGCTCGGTTTCATGGTTGATCACTTCTGCAACTACGCACCTGCAGCCATTAACGAGAGCAGCTTGGCCTGGCTTGACTTGGCCTGACCGCTTGGCGGCAGACGAAAATTGGCTTGGTGAGTTGGACACAATTCGAGACTCGCTGAGCCAAAAATTGGAGGGGCGTTCATTACAAGAGGGGAAAAAGAAAGTGTCAGAATATTGGTACGCGTTGCGGGGGGTGCATTCATTATGCGAGTGCGTTCATTATGAGAGTAAATACGGTAATTAGTAAAAATTAACTTGCCGAGCAAAAACCCCTATAATGATTTTAGGAAGAGAAAGCACCTTCAAGCATGGGGAAGCACCAAGTTTTCACTTCTACAGCTGGCCCAAGGCTGGCAATATAAAAATGCAGGACACAGTGCAATCCACTCGTAACGATAGTGAAAAAATCCCAAAAATTCAATCGTTATAACCGATTATTGTTATTTTTATACTAGAAACTGACCATTTCTAGTCTAGAAACTGATCGGTACAAGCAGTACATCATTATATCTGATATCGTTATAAGTGGATTGCACCGTAATATTCTTATCACCCGTGTTTTCGCGTTGCCAGCCTCGCGCCCATTGTATGGGATCAAACTTTCTTCACGGCCTCGAAGAAGCTGTCTTGCATAGAAGTTGAACGTATAAACAGACAAGATGTTGTACCGCGGAACTTTTCGGAGGCCTCCTGAAGTGAGGCGTCCCTCTCCTGAGTGGCGCTGCGCAACTCCTGCTGCAGGTCCCCAATGGCTCGGCGAAGCTGCTCGGTCTCTGCCGTGACCAACGTGTAACTCTGACGCACCTCGGATAACTGGTGATTTAGAACTTCCACCCGACGCTCCCCTGCAACGGTCAAACAAACAACAGATTTAGAAACGGAGACAACCTTCGCATTCATTTAGCTGGGTTTTCTCTAATATTGACCAAGTTACCCGTGCCCAGAGGGTCACCTGGACATTTCCCAAAGGTCCGTGCAAGCCCAAAGTGTCATTAAATGCCAACAAAGCGTGTCCGCGGAAAAAGTTTGCGCCGGTTTTTCCCAGCAAAAATAACCCGATGCACAGCCGAACACCATCCAAATGTAACACTATAGATCCAGACCAGACGCTCAAGTCTCGGAGCTAACTGTTATCCAATTCGAACGTTACGAGTGATTTTCTGAAACTTTCAATGGAAAAATGGGGCCTGTTCTCTGTGGTTTACGCCCTTCGGCCCCATGTATTTGTGGACTTGGTCGGCCGCAATTTTCTCTTAGAAAATGTATAAAAATTGTCTACAACTTTTTTATAAGATGACGGTCCTTTCTAAAACTCTGGCATCTGGTCTAGACCACTAGTGCTGCGTTTTGGCAAAGACCAAGCATTTGGTGACGCATAGTTTTATTTTGCAACTAAACAAACAATGCCATTTTTTAGGGGGGCACACCCAGCACTATTGTAGTATTATTTGCTTAGCAAGTATACAGTAATATCCCGACTCAACGACCACCCTCCCGCAGAGTCAAATTCATAAAAAAGTGGGGCGGGCCATGTCTCGGTGGGTAAGCACAAAAAGTTTAACGTAGCCAAGAACCTACTTATTTTTTGTACGCTTCTAGCGCGGCTGCACAGTTGATAAATTAAACTCAAAGCTCAAATTAGTTTTATTGTTTATAGAAGAAATGGTCACGACAAATATGTCTTACTATCCCGAAGTCCGTTGCTTGCATATGCGATTTGAACACCGCCGACCAGCATACAGCGCAGACGCTTGTTCAGTGAAAGCATGTTTCTAAACCAATATGTTCGCTTTGTTAGGCCTTGCTATCTGCAAATTAAAAAATAAAATGGGGAAAAAAGAGTAAACAAGAAGAAAAACCAACCAGGTGCAGTTAGGGAGCAGGCAGGCAAAGGTGATGAAGAGCGATACTGGGGAAACAGGAAAGCCGGCAATCGCGTTGGCAAATACTTCGGTATTGGGATTTCGGTGGAGACGGATTTCGACCTTACATCTTTGACCTTACACTCTGCAGTTACATCCCAGGATGTGGGGCGTTCGCTGACCTCAGGGATTCCTGAATGGGTTACTGCTTGCGTTGCCTTTAAAATTGTTTTGTCCGAACGAAACTATTTTGTGAGCAAAACAAAGTTTTATTATGTTATCTCCGTCTTTTTCCTTTTGCATGAATGTACTTAGACTTCGCAGTCGAGGAAATCGGGGAGGGTATACGTAAAGAAAGAGAAGTCTTTTTCCCTCCTTCGTTTTACTTTGTCGCAGATGTCCCCAACCGTACGGTTCGTGGCCATGTCATCAGAGTAGGATGAATGTTCGCAGATCGCGGAGTCCACGTTGGGGTATTTGTAGAGATGCACAATCGCTTTGTTTTTTTTTGTTTTTTTGGAAATCAGGAATTTTTCCAAAAAGTGGGGTGGGCGACGACTCGGGATATTACGGCAAGTGTAATGTTTGTCCACATACAATTTTATTTATTTCTATTTCCGCGCCATGCAATGTATACGCTGCGCAGCACAAATAAGGCAAACACGACATCGGAACTTCTTTCGTCTTTTACTCCCACAGGATAGTGGCGGACACCAAATGTTTCGTCTCGCCAGTTTTGATAACACTTTTAATAAAAAATATAAATGATCTATGACTCGTTCCAGCTCGCTGTATTAGCACTGCGCGTTGGGTTTCATGGTTGGTTTTATTTTTAATACTTCTTAACAGCAACCTGAACTTTTGTTGTTTTGTTTTTCTCTCAGTAAACACACTAACTGTTTGATACTACTCAACCAACTTTCCAATTTGGAAATCGTTTTATGGACTACCACAAACAAATAAATTCAATAATAGCATTTACCTATGGAACATTCTGCAGCATAGACAAAAATATATTAGATTTGTTTGCTTTAACATACATTTAATCCAATCATACGATGTTCAGTCGATCCTTCCTTTGTATCAAACCATTCACAACTACACATGTTGCATTTAGTGATGTCGTCCTTGAACACATTATTGTAGTCGTCGCTATTTACGATTTATTTTCGCCTTGTTTTGCCGTATACTTTTCTTTCAGTGAAGCAGCATTCACGCTTGCTTGGCAACTATACGGACAAGTGGCAACGTTGTAAAATCAAAACGACAAAAATATTCTCGCCAAAAACTGAGGCACAAGCGAGGTGCAGAGAAAGGTCGCAAACTAACCTTCGGATTTCTTGCCGAGGGCTTCAGACAGCTCGCGCTGAAGAGCCGTTCGACTGGCATCGGTCTCGTTCAGCCGCTGAACGGCTTGCTCCCTTTCTTTGGTCGCCTGGCTGAGTTCCTTGTGGAACTGCGACTCCCGCGACTTTTCCTGCGCCTCTTTCAAACGGAACGCCGTCCTAGAAAAGAAACACTCGGCACGTCATATAGCACCATGCAATGAAAATTTCTCACAAGTGTTCTGAAAAAGCTGCACCAACTGAGGAATACCAACGAGAAGCCGGGAACAAACCCAGGTCAGTTTTTACTGGTCGAGGAAGCGGTGTTGGCATACTTTTATGCAGACCAGAGGGGGGTCAGCTAATCAGATGTTAGAGAACCCCCCCCCCCATTTTCCCTGCCCTAAATTTTTACACATCTGGAATTCAGGGGGCGGGGGGAGGGGGGGGGTTAGGACATCTTGTCCCCCACTCTCCTTTTGAATCCCCCATTGGTTGTGTCCGTCTATTCTTTTTCTGTTTTTGAAGAAAACTACCAAACGATAGTTATGACGAAAAATAATTGTACCAGACTTGCAAAATGCCAGTCAAAGAAGCAGCGTCCCTTGAAAAATCATTAATGAGCAACCAACATCCAGAAAATATGTGGTGACAGCGAGACAAAAAGGAGAGAGAGGGAAGCCCGGGTGCACTGCTTGCAAAGCGTCTCGGACTGGTGCGTTTGGCTTCCTTACCACCCATGTCTCGAAAGTGGTCCCGAAAAAGACAACAAATGATGTCCCAAGAGCCAGAGTGTCATGCTGTCGGATGTCGCCATCCTGGCGGGTGGGCATACAGCGCAACTCACTTATAACGATAGTGAGAAAACCCAAAATTTCAATCGTTATAACCAATTATCGTTGTATCTGGACTAGAAACTGATCATTTCCAGTCTAAAAACTCTAAAAACTGATCATTATAAGCAGTACAAAGTTATATGTGGTATCGTTATAAGTGGGTTCCACTGTAGTTCCGGAAAAAAGCGCTAAACGCGAGTGTCGCTGTCACTTCAATGTCCCAAATCTACGCCAGCAAAGCTTCCGACCACAAGGATCGCGGCCGGCAACAATGTGACACTTCTATGACGTTGTCGGGTGGGAATCGAGAGGCCACTTTTAGGACACGGTACACAGACCAGCCAGACATGTGTTTCAGGTACCAGAGACCAGGCAAGGATCAGTGTATCCTTGCCCCCCAATCCCAGCTTCTTTTTGTTTGAGACAAACAACTAGCCGCTCGCTTTGCTCGTCGAGGCTAATGACGAAGGACGCTGCCTGACCTAGTCTGCTCCAGTTCCACGCGAAGTGTGTCGACGTCCTTCAGAGCAGACGCCACCTTTGCCTGCTCGGTGGCCATCTTGGAGCTTGCTTCGTCCCTGAATGCCACCAGGTTTCGCCGGAGCACGGACACTTCCTCCTTGCAGCGGCCGAGAGAGTTCAGCAGCTCCCTGCGCTCGTCCTCCGCCATAGACTGCATCTGCACAGAAGCCAATAATTTCCAATCCTGCCAATCATAGCTGATACAAAGGCAAGTGATGCTCATTTTCCGCCGCAGCCTGCGTCTGCACAAATCCTAATCATTTGCCAATCATTTCCAATCCTGTCAATCATTTCCGACAAGGGCAAGTGACGCTCATCCTCCGCCGTGGACTGCATCTGCACAAAACCCAATCACTTGCCAATCATTTCAGATTCTGCCAATCATTTTTAATGCGAGGACGGGTGGTGCCACACACTCTGCGGGGCTGCGTTTATGTGCGGGGTGCTCGCATCCCGATCTGAAACAGGGGTGCTTATTAATGTGCAATAGACCCTTCACAAAAGTGCACACCGTCCATACTTTGTTTCACAGTAACTTGGCAAATAGCGAATGCCACAGCCCCTTCAAACCGATCAGAGCGATGGAGGCAAAGCAAGTGACAGCCCTTATCAAAGGTATAGGGGCGAGAGCATAACCCAAGCAGTCGAAGATGCATTCTAGGAACTGTACTCTCATCGTGAAACACTATCAAGGAGTCTTACCTCGGCTCTGAGCTGCTCAGAAGAAGCTAGCTTTTCCTGGAGCTCCACCCTCACGTCTTCCAGCCTCTGCTGGTACAGCGCCACCTCGCTGCGCCACTTGGTCTCTGTCTCTCTCAGCAGCTCGTCCTGGCGCTTCAGTTCTGCTTGGTGGCTCTCCTCGAGTTGCCGCAATCGGCCAGCCTACCAGAAGGATCCGACCGATCGAGTCGCAGCATGTAGTGAGCATCAGCATTTGACTTGACATGGCACAAAACTGCTAATGCTTTAAAGAATCCAGAAAAATAGACTAGAAGCTGACCTATGTACATAAGTGAGTGCACATGATTATAGCACAAAACTTTAATCGAATGCTTAAAATCACAAAAAGAAAGACGATGCACATAAACCCAACATGGCCCAAAATTAAACACAAGGAAAAGCACTAAAAATAAACACTCACAGATAGCTACTTGCTCCACCTCCTCTGATCCCAAATGCATAGCAAATTTTTTACACAAATTATGAAAGCAAATTGTATCACGCGGGCCATTTCAGCAAGTCTCGTATATTTAAAAAAAATATCCTGCATATATAATATACCAGCTTTAAAACTACCGTAAAATACCGGAGGAGTGCCAACCCCATTTTTACTGAAAACTGGGTTAGTGTAGACATGGGCGCTTTTACGGTCAAATAGGGCAGTTAACATATAATTTGCAGAATTCTCAAGTTTGGGAAATGCTAACAGTGGGCGCTTATGCGAAGTGGGCACTTCTGCGGTATTTTACGGTAGTTGTGTGCGGATAGCGAATTTTGAGTTTGAAGTGAATAGTGCTTTAGGCCGAATATTTTCTAATCGAATTTCTGTCTTCCACTACCTCAGAGGTTCACAAACAGGGTTCTGCGAGCTCGTCTCATGGGTTCTGTGAGCACCCAAATTGCAGTGCCCCCCCCCCAGTTCAACCACCTTCCACGGACTGAGCCATGGATTAAGTAGATGTTGCGGACGAAGCAAGCTCACCTTTTGCGCAAATATCTTAAATATCTTTGCACAATTATCTTAAAAATGGACAATTGTGGTGTGTGTCTGTTTATACAGCCTAGAACTTAGTCTGCCTCAATGGGTGACTTGTCTCCCAGCTGTAGATCAGAAATTTAGCCAGTGCAGTACAACCGCTAGCCTGGGGTCTTTAAAGGGGCGATGCAACGAGTTTTGTATTTTGCGCAAATACCGCTTAGAACAGATCCCTGACGTTAATGACCTATAAAATACCCGTTCGTTTTTCACCACACGCAATCGAGGTCGCAGAAAAAAAATAAAGAAAAACGAGCAGAGTTCACCCCCTCAACTCGCAGCCAGAACAAGCGGCCACGTGATCTGGAGCCGATTACCGTATTTACTCGCACAATGAACGCACTCGCGTAATGAACGCACCCCCAAGTCGGCTCTCGAAATTTCGACTTTTTTTTTTTTTACTCGCGTATTAAACGCACCCCCAACTCGGACGTCAAAATTTTGACCCCCTCCCCCCAGGCGCGCGAAATGAACGCACATTTCTATCCTGGTGCAGCCAGGTCGCGAATGCATGGGCAGCCGCAAACAAAACGCCTTGCAAAAGGCGTTAAAAAAATAAAAAGATCCAACCGAAGCAAGAAAAAAAACATGGAGGAGCTTTTTTTTTTTTTTTGCACAGGGCAGTCTGGACTTTGGGTCGAGCCGCGCGCAAGGAGATAAGAAAGAGAAGCCGAGAAGCCCTCGCCTAAGCAAAGTGAAACGAAACAGCTTGCCAAAGGCGGCAAAAAAAAAAAAAAACAGCCCACGGAACCAAGAGAAAAGAAAAAAAAAAACATAAAGAGGAGCGTTTTTTTTTTTTTTGCACAGCGCAGTTTGGATTTTGGGTCGCATGCCGCGCGCCAGGAGATAAGAAAGAGAAGCGGAGAAGCCCTCGCCTAAGCAAAGCGAAACAGCTTACGAAAGGCGGCAAAAAAAAACAAACCAACCCACGGAACCAAGAGAAAAGAAAAAAACATAAAAAGGAGCTTTTTTTTTTTTTTTTTTTTTTTTTTTTTTTTGCACACCGCAGTTTGGTTTCGGGGGCGCGCGTCGCGCGCAAGGAGATAAGAAAGAAAAGCGGAGAAGCTCTCGCCTGTGGGCAAACAAAACAACTTGGGAAAGGCGAAAAAAAAAGACACGGAAGCAAGAAAAAGAAAACATGGAGAGGAGCTTTTTCTTTTTTTGCGCTTGGCAGTTTGGTTTTGGAGTCGCGCGCCGCGCGCAAAGAGATAAGAAGTTACCTCGATTTTTGGGGATAAAAGGTCCGTTCATTATGCGAGTAAATACAGACGCAAACATTTTACTTCGCGTAATGAACGCCCCCCCCCCCCCCCCCCCAACTTTGCATCGATTTGATTTTTCGGGAAAAAAAAGTGCGTTCATTCTGCGAGTAAATACGGTATATGCCGCCAATGTTGATCATAGCCACGCGCTGGGGTTGGCAAGACACAGGACACGCGCTGAGCTCCAGACATTGTTATGGTTCGGCTCTTGTCGTCATTGCAGCGATTGCACACAGGACACTACCCGAATGCTTCTCGAGCTATCGGTTATCACGAGCCCAAACCGAGTGTCCACGCCATGCTCGGGTCCAATCTATGAGCCGCATTCAAATATCGTCACTGGGCGGTACTGCTACCGCCCAGCTACGTCATCAGGTTTTGCGAAGGAGAGATTGAATGAAAACACTCGGTTTTGTCCTCCAAATTACAGCGCAACAAAGGAGTTTCTTGGTCAGTGGCATTGCGCGCGAGTAACCTTGAGTCCCACTAGTGCCAGTAAGCTCGTGTAAAATGAAAAAACATTCCAATTGAATATCGTTGCACCGCCCCTTTACCGTGCATCACGCAGTAGTGATATACGACCGCACGCTGGTACGATGCTCATCCAGATCGAAACAAGCAGGGGTGGGGATTGAACCCGGGATCCCTGGGTTCAATCCCCACCCCATAGACACTGCATATGCCTATATACCCAATAACGTTGATGGTCTAGAATATATTCATAAACAACCCTCTCCACCAAAAAAAAAAATCGTGCTTGGATAGTTAGAAAACAAAAGGGTTAATGATGGCCGGTTTTAGAGACAAACCTGCAACCGGTCTTTTATTAAAAAAAAAATCTAACCATGCCGGTCAAAAACCGAGCGGGTGACAACCCTTGCTCTAGGCCAGAATGGCTTGCAAGCACTGTAGGTGCTCCCGCTGGATAATTAAGAAACAACTTGCACATTGACCCTTTCTTCATGCTATTCCTTTGGAAACAACACCCAACCACTGGGAAACGTCTTTTGGAAAAAATCTTGACCGCCAAAGGGTTAAAAATGGCCGAGCCAAGGAGCACCCGGCATACCCTCTCCTGCCGGTGTTTGTCCATCTCTTCCTTGAGCAGCCGCCGTTCCTCTGCCACCTTCTGCGATGCCTCCTTCTCCACAGCGTGCAGCTTCTCGGTCAGGGATGCCTGCAGCGTGCCCCACTCCTCGGCATCGGCTTTCCGCTCCCTCTCCAGCCTCTTCAGCTTCTCTGAAAGTCCACACAGCATTCAGCACTGTCTGCACTTGCCTTGAATCCACCGACTGTTTCAGGTGTACTTAAAGAGGCAGTCTATGTCACCTATAAACGAAAAACAAAAAGTCATTCTTTTTAATGCATTTGTTTTTATATAACAAAGACTGAACTAATCGAAGGTTGGGGTAGCCCTCAACTCCCACAGTGTCTTTCCAGTGGGACACGCAGTGACGTCACTGAGAGTACCTCATTCGTTTCCATCTTTGGCACCACCAGACCTCCCTCCGCGATAGTCGACTTTTCGAGGTCCGATTCGGCTGCGATAGTGCATTGCACCCGTTTAGAATTGTTGAAGGTTGAGGCGAGCGATCGGGACAGAGGATGGTTTGCCATGAGAAAGATGGGGACACAGCGACGGAGAGGAAACTGTTTTGTTGGCTTCCGATAAGTGGCACCAGGAAAACTTGCGTACTCCAAAAGACGTCACGCCTTAGTTCCAATTACTAGCAGACGTAGATGCAGATCGGGAAAACACTTTTTTTTTTTTTTTTGCGATTAGGCAGCGAAATTGCAGTATTTTGGGGGAAGGTTGCGCGTTTTCTGTCACTTGTACCAAGATAAACAATATAAAATAAACATGCTGCAAATTCTTTCAACGTTAAAATCGTTGGTATAGATGTTCCAAATCGCCAATATGCCAATTTTTTTAAACCCTGCTTACCTTTCAGGCAGCTGTAGTGAAACAACGTTCTTACATTGGCGAGAAAAAGAAAACTGTCAAAATCGGGTGTCTTATGCTTTCATTTTTTTGCATTAGGTAAGTCAAAAGTTGAATTTCAAGGGAAAAAGAAAAGGGAGAGTTGAATGACTCGAGCCTATTGACATAAATTCATTTCAAGCTATGATGCATCTTGTACTAAGTTATGGCACAGCTTCTTACTAGTAAACTCAATTTCCAAGCAAAGCAAAAACCGTTGCCATACTTTCCGGACTATGCAGGTCTAAAAGTTTAAAATTTGTGCGGTGTGGACTATCTACAGATGAAAAATTAGTTTTCTCTAGACCAGTGGTTCTCAACCACTGACGTTTCGGGTACCCCTTCTAAATTGGCGGAAGTGATGGGGGACCCCATCCACAGGGAGGGGGGGTGTTATTGGACAATGACAATGACTAAAGTAAACTTTGAGGCAACTTTGAAACTCGAAAATGGAGAATAATCAACCCTGGACACTTGGCGGACACTTGGCGCACATGGTTTGGTCTATTTAGCTTCGTAAAACAACTAGCATCAATCAAAACAAAATTTTTTTTTTATTGCTTGTTTTGATTGACATTGAGGGCTTCGAGGACCCTAAGGGGGCCTTCCAGAACGCCGAAGGGTACGCAGACCCCCGTTTCAGAACCACTGCTTCAGACCATCCATTATGACGATACGAATTTTGTGAATGACAGTATACGTTAATGATGATTGATGTATATATTACAAGTTTCTTTGAGAGCTAATAAAGCAGGCATTTGTCAAGGTGTGCTGTGTACGAGAGTTAATTTTTTAGTGCGGTCTAGGCGGTAAGGGCTATGCACCAGGTGCAAACTGTCTATATATTTAAGGAAACTCTTTTTTTCAGCTGACATTTTCAGATTACGGATCGGATAATATGGAACATCAGTAAACTTATTAGAAGCATGTGCCAATACTACAAGCTTCACACAACACCTCAAAGCAAGGACAGCGGGCTAGCTCATGCTTGTGCCTTCGGTGCCCTGTCAGCTAAGCGTGAATGGAGCTTTAGCAGTGCAGGTTGCAACAAGCAACAAAACATTGAGGGGCCAACTTAATTCAATAAAAAGCTAAAAAAAGAAAAATATTTATGTCCATCAATCTGTGCTGGCAACCTTGGTAGAGATCGTTCAGAGCTCGAAGTACTAAGTAAAATGAGACTAATTTATGAAGGCAGAGGAAACAAAGACGACATTAAAGCATATCACCAAATAACGGTAACTTCAGTTATATACAGATTAGCTATGCAGATAGCAAGGCGGAGAATGGAGGAATGGGCAGAAGGTATGCAAATACTGGCTGAGTTCCAAAACGGATTCCGAAGAGATAGAAAACTGGAAGATAACTTATTCGTAACCACACAATGTATAGAAATTAGCCCCGTGCGCGACCGAAAGCGTCGCTGTGGTCGGCCTTCCACGATTGGCCGAACGCTGACTATGACGTCGGAAAGGGGATTTTCATCGACGGAAATAAGAGGAATGAAAGAACTTTAATTTTGACGGTGTTGGCAGTGTTCCTTTGAGAGCGCAATGATTTCAAGCTTCCACCATGCTAATAACAAACACCATCGAACTTGTTGTTTGCAAGGTAATGACGTCACAAAGGGGAACCACAGGAGGGCGCCACCAAAACTTCTCGCCGCTAATAGCAATAAAGAACCAAACTCCTTTGGGTTAGCTTTTTTGGACGTCAAGGGAGCGTACGACTATGTGAGCCAGGAAAAACTCTGGGGTCAGCTGAAGGAGTATAGCTTAGATGAAAGTTTAGTTAGGTTTCTTCAGCTGGTATACACAGACAATAAGGTAGTCATAACATGGGGAGCAGAAACTACACAACCCGCAGCAATAAAAAGAGCGCTCAGGCAGGGCTGTCTACCGTCACCTCTGCTCTTCGCGATATATTTCGGTGAAATGGAAAAAAAATTAGAGCAGTGCAACTTAGGTTTTGATGCGAGTTATATGGAAGGAGGGAGAAAGGTAATACAGGTAATGCCAGGACTGATGTATGCAGACAACATAGTACTTATGGCAGATAACCAGGATACGTTACAGGAACTACCTGGAATATGTGGAGAGGAAGGGGACACATTGGGCATGAGTTTTTGTAGTGACAATTCTGGAGTAATTGCGCTTAACGACGAAAAGAGGGAACCCCTGAGGATACGAGACATTGCAATAGACCATGTCGGAAAATACAGATATCTGGGAGTCTGGCTCGATTGGGGGAAGGAAATATCTAGACGAACATGAGGAGAATATAATTAGAGAAGGGAAAAGAAATTCATCTATTATAAAGCTCAAGGCACTATAGAACTATATAATAGATATGAAGTGGTCAGTGGTATATGGAAAGGAGGGATGGTACCAGGACTGTCTTTTGGCAATGGGGTACTGTGCTTGAAATCACAGGTTCAATCAGGATTAGAAATTCAACAACGCGTAGGCAGACTGGCACTGGGAGCACATGGAAAGACACCAAAGGAGGAAGTACAGAGGGACATGGGCAGGTCATCTTTTGAGAGCAGGGAAGCAATTAGTAAGTTGAAATTTGAAGGATGAAAATAATCCCTGGAGAAGGGGAACAAGAGGGACAAAGGACAAACACAAATCTTCATCATAGCTAGGTGACTGGTGCGCAACCGAAAAATTCGCCTGGTCCGGGTATCGGACCCGGGACCTCTCCATTTCCAGTGGAGCGCTCTACCAACTGAGCTAACCAGGGGTTAGACGTCAGTAGAGCAAATAGGTTTTATCAGCTGCCACCAGTCTAACACCAACAAGGGTGAAAGGCTTGCATTTTAAGGTTATGAGTATAATGCAATTAATTGCAAAGTTGCAAGCGAGCTGGACAAGAATGACGAAAATAATCCCTGGAGAAGGGGAACAAGAGAACAACAAGAACAAGAGACAAGACAACAACAACGAAATCCAAGATGACTTTGTTTTGGGGCATGTTTTGGGGAGAGCTTCCTTTTTTCACACCAGCACCAAGGAAAAGGAACGGGTGCGACTGACCCCAACCCAAACAACTATTTTTGGCTATGACTGACAAGGACTCTACGTGGATTATCTCTTGAAGTGGGGGAGAACAGTTGTCATTGTTCTCAAAATCGCGTCGAGGGTCGTTCGACGACCTTCCCCTCCTTCGCTTCCCGTGAATGTGGAGCAAATATGCTTGGATGACCAGGCACTTACCAGCCCTATTTCTTGCAGGGGAAGATAACACAGAAAGGGTATGCAGCATGCATGAGAAAAATTAAGTGGAAACTTTCAAGTGGGGCCAGAAAACATACAATGCAAAACCACAAAACATAGGCAGAGAATCGCGCTGAGCGGGTTTCTACAGTCCAAGAGAGTGGCAGAAAATTTCCAGCTGATAAGGTGCTCGAGAGTCGCGTTAGCCGCATCAGCATCAGCAACATAGCGGCGGCCTAGGAGCTTTTTTTGGAAAGGCGTATAGTACTTGCCACCAGCTTCAAGGTTCCCAACATCTGCTGCCCATGCAAAGCCGAGGCTCACCGTGCAGTTTCTCCAGCTCTGCCGCAGAGTCCCGAAGCTTGGTGTCCGCTGTCTCTTTCTCCCGCTGGATCTTTGCGAGGACTTCCGTGGCAATCCGCAGGTCAACTTCCGCCGCTTCCCGGGCTTCCTTCCAGCCAATCAGTTCGCTCTGGAGCTTGTCCCCCTCGGCCCCGCAGTGCCGTAGCTCCACCTCCAGCTGAGACTTGTCCTTGACCAGCTCCTCCTTTTGTGTCCTAAGCTGCGCGTTTGTCTCCTGCTGGCTCGCGACACTCTGTCGAAGGCTGGACACTTCTTGCAAAAGCTCGTCCTTCTGAGAGGACAGCTGGAGAAAGTGCGAGAACGAGTTAGGGTAGGATCTTGGTTTATGCACGGCATGTATTTGTTTGCACTGTTTTTTACCCTTTTACAATGCTAGACCAAGTAGCCCAAATTACCACTGTGTATTTTAGGGCGCATTTCCGAACCTAGTGTGTCACACGCCGCCAGCTGTCTTTACAAAAAAATGCGTCCCCCAGCAGAAATCAAATCGCTAGAGGCCCCTTCACGCAGTTGCATTTGCTTACGACCGAGTCCTCGAGATCTCTTACGACAAGATTACACTGGTACGCTGGCGCCATCCATGAGGGGACCCTGAAACCACATTTCACTGAAGCAAAGGTTTTGCGGTATTTACAAGATCACATGTATGTGCTATCTATGAGAAATGCTCACTTATATCATTGTCAAAAGTTCTTCAAACCAATAAAGAAAGAATGCAGTGCAAAAGAAAAAAGCAAATACATGGACATCCCAAGTGTTCCACAACTAACCAACAGACTGCACCAGTGTGCTGCGTCTCGTCGTGGGAGAAAAAACCTGCGATCGCCTCTTTGCGCTATTAGTGTCAAGCACTGAACCTACCTTCTCGGCATTCTCCTTGGTGCTTGGGTCATTCGGCGAAAAAATAATGTTTGTAGCTACGGAGCTTTGATCCGCATGCTCGAGCAAACGCGACTGCCTGTCTCGCAGACGTGTTTGCCCTCTATGGCCCTTGTAGCTCGGCAAACCACTTTTCACTAAAGTTTTCGTTCCATCTGTGGCGTCGGCGACCCACGTGACCTTTGTGGCTGCTATATATCGCCTATCGTGAATAAACTATCGGCATTTTCTTCTCTTGCCCTCCAATCCGCGAGCTCTTCGTACTAGTCATTCTTTCCACCTGCGGCTGCTCCGCAGCGCGGCGTGAGATGACGCTGCATGTCGAATGCCTTTGATAGCAATGCGAGATAATGCTAGACCATCATTGGAATGGGGTGCTCCACACACATCAAACTATGTATACTATCTTGAAACTTGTCGGCAAAATTAAAACGTTTTCAAAACAGAGCGGCTCATTCTGTTACGAAGAGTTACGAATTCCACTCAAGCATCGCGGAAAAAAGCTGGACTGGACATTACTAGACTATCTGATAAAAGAGATATCTTTTTAGAAAATGCAGGTAGCACAAAAGGTAACTATCTACATTATCTGAATTACTTTCCTTCAAAAAATAATCATCCGCTAAAAATTGAAAAAAAAAATATTAGGTGCAGAACAGAAATGTTTAAAAACTTCTTTCCCAAATCGAGCCGCGAATGGAATGGTCTACCACAACATCTTCTCACATTTGCGAAGTCATGTTTTCGACCTTGTCGTTAGACAATCCTTAATAGTCTTCTCCCCCCATTCTCCCCATTCTGCGTGTGACTTTGGAATTATAAGACATTCTACAACCTGAGACAGAGGTTCACAAGGACAGACAAACACAAACGTTTCTCCGTCCTTGTAAACCTCCGTCTTGGGTTGTAGAACGTCTTGTAATAACCAGCTCGCTTGCTTAGTTACGTTGTCTTCGAGTGACTTTGGTGCAACTTTAGAAACTATTTTATGCAAGGTGCGTATTATTATGCACGGTGCAACAAAATAATCAATTCTAGCATACCACGTATCCCCTCATTAATGCCCTTGGGTGATCTAGGTACTGCGCAAATGAATAAATAAATCGCCGGGAAGACCGTTGCCAGATTATGCGTAGGCTTCAAGGTCGCCCGTGATACAAAATTTGCCACTATAATCAAACAATTAGAAACACACTGTTATCACATCGATTTTCATTTTTCCCAAGATTAGACAACACCTACAAAACACAACCCATCTTTGCATCCACCACCTCCTATGCAAACTCTTCTATACTCTCATCAATAACGCAATGGAACCCCCCTTTGCCTGACCACACAGTCACTGCTAACAATATTGATACTTTTAGTTTTAGAGAGCTTCTCAATGAATATCTGGAATCTGTGCAGTTAAATAATGTAAAGTAATAATGTGTTCCTAGTTCATTTTTTCGCACGTATAACCTCCAGTTGTTTTTATGTCTGTGTATATCGTTCTTGGGTGTATAACTCTCATTCTTCAGTGTATTTGTTACTTTTTTTTTTTTCACCAACGCAATTTTTGGGAGCCCATCTCTTTTGTAGTGTCCTATGGCACGGCCTTCGAGGTATTAATAAAAAAATAAATACGCCGACAAGAATGAAGACTTCCGAGTCAAGGTACCAGTGCTGACTCCAAATGGGAAGCGTGACTGCATTCACCTGAAGAAACGCCGCCTTTCCGTTGGCGATCTCCTTGTCCCTGGCAGAGAGCGTGGCCTCCAGCTCCGTCTGCCGAGACACGCTCTCTTCAAGAGCGACTCCAGACGGGCCATCTTCGCGTTACATCTGCTTCCCGTCGTGCCAGGGAGTCCCGTTCCGCGGCCAACTCCTCGTGCTCAAGTTCCATGTCACTCTTTGCCTTTGCCAGCTCCGAGTTAGGACTGTTCAAGCTGCACAGACAAGAGTCACCAGGATTTTTTTTTTTTTTATAAAGTAGATAATGGCACGTTTGATGCGCCTTTGCTCTCTAAACTTTTGACGGTCGAGTTTTTTACAGCGGAGCTGTTAAGGGCTAGTTTCCCCAGTATCGTGTCCGCGGACAAGCTGCGTGTTGACACAAAACTCCAGACAGCTACCGCCATCTATGAGCGACGGCGGCAACCTTTCCAGCCTTTCCACTCTGGTTTTCACCCGAGTGGAAAGGCTGAATTTCTCTAGGCGTCGTCCTAGAAGTCGTCCTTGAGGTCGTCCTAGACGTCGTCCAAGAGGTTGTCCTCGAGGTCGTCCTAGACGTCATCTTTGAGGTCGTCCGAGAGGTTGTCTTCGAGGTCGTCCTAGAAGTCATCCTAAACGTCGACCCCAAGGCGAGGTCGTCCTAGAAGTCGTCCTAGACGTTGTCCTGGAGGTCGTCCTAGAATTCATCCTTGAGGTCGTCCTAGACATCGTTCCTGTAGTCGTCCTAGGCGTCGTCCTCTAGGCGTCATCCTCGAGGTCGTCCCAGAAGTTGTCCTTGAGGTTGTCCCAGACGTCGTCCTTGAAATCGTCCTATACGTTGCCCTAAACATTGTCTTAAACGTCGTCCTCTAGGTGGCGTCATTGAAATCGTCCTAGACGTCGTCCTTTAGGTGGCGTCATTGAGGTCGTCCCAGACGTCGTAAACATAACAGCGTCGCTGGTCCTCCATCTTCAAGTAAGTGGAAGGACTCTACATTTTTTTTTTCCCCAAAAGATGTTTCTCAGTGTTCGGGTTTCGTTTCCAAATAAATACTGTAAACTACTTGCATTTGTAACGAGCGTGTTAGTAAAGTATACCAGACAACAGAAAGAATAAAACATAGAGAGGACAAAACACAGATGGGTATTCATCCGAGTTTCATCCTCCCAGTGTTTTGTTATTTCCGTTGTCTCGTATACTTTTATTTGCAGTCTCAATATTTCGCAAATTTTGGAAATTACCAGTTACAGAAATATTTCACAATTTGGAGTAATATGCTATGTATTCCTCATCATATGGTGATACATTTGCGACACTGATTTTTCACTATAGACGCTTTTGGTTTCCTGTCGTTCTCAGTCACGTGGGTTTCGCATCTGGTATGCGGGACGAAAAAATAATAAAACATTGGAATATGCGAGAAATAGAGAACAAGAATGTGTAACAATCATGCATTTCTCGTAAACACCTTTCAGCGGCGTGGAGAGATCAAAACTATGTTTTGCCGCATACCAGAAGTGACGACATTCAAGATGGCTGCGCCCTTGTGGAAAAGGGGTATAGCATATTCCCAGGTCAAGTCTTTGCAAAAAATAAATAATTTACGGTAGTATAAATAAAAGATGAATGCGCAGGTCTTTTTTTGCACAGTACTTGCGAAAGTACTGTGCAAAAGTACTGGAACATGCACAGTACTTGCAAGCTGTTCAGGTTTAGAATAACCAAATGGAAATATTGAAGGCGAAAAGTTGTCGCCTTCTTTTCGGTTTCATTTTGGTGCATCCACTCCTGCGACATTCCGGCGGACTCAGATTCCGAACCTTTGGCACTTCACAGAGCTTCTCCATTGGATGGCAAACCCTCATCCTCTGAATTCAATTCTGAGAAGCGCTAGGGGTCTGAGTCGGAATAGCAGGCATTGCCACTACTGCCAGAACAGCCCACATGCAAAGCAACCATCACATGTGCAGAGCATCTAATTTCAGAACTATAAATAGCCCGAGCAAAGCGAAACGCCATATGAATATAGCGTTCATAGTTTGCCAAAGACACAACAAACAGCAACATATCCCACGGGATATGCGGTTTCGCATTTAGGCGGGCACTTTAAAATGCGTAATCGCCGCAGTGCATGTACGCAGGCGACCACGAATAGGTTAATGAGATTTCATTTTGTGCGCCACAAAAGCGTACCAGATTTCTTTTTCTCTTTTACCCCCCAAACATTCATGTCTCGTCCCCGATGACACCTTTAGTTTCTTTAAAATTGTGAAAAGTGACTTGCATCTAATTTGTCCCCTTGTATCACTAAAAGATGCCTGTTGGCAAGTTAATACCATGTCTTTAGCCAAGTATAATTTTTTGAATTTTCAAAAATTCAGGCTTCTTCTTTTTTTGCTTTTAGTTTTTGTTAAATGTGCACACTTCTAAGGCCAAGAGCCGTTTGTGTCCACAGTAAACGAAACAAAATATAGTAAATCAGGAGTCCAATTTTGGTCACTGCAAGAGTGAGATCTACGGTATAATCTGGCCCGCACGAAACGAGCCAAGATATCTTCAGCAGACAGTTTGTCAAACGTTTCTTTGCTGCAAAGCGTCGTTCACTGATGAAAAGAAAACACCTTCAAATCACCTGCTAAGTGAACAAAAAAAAGGTGCTTGTCTGCTATGCTATGAACAAACCCGAGTGCCACGGCAAGGCGATACCAAACTGAAGCTGAAATCGCAACCATCTTCTATGCTGGCGACGTGTCCGATTGTCACAAGAGCAACAATATTTTCTGGCAAGGAAGCCAAAGCTATGGGTACCCGGACACTTATGCACCCTGAGTACCGGTCAAAGCTGTGCACGCGCGGTGTTCGCATCGTCTGAAATGACAAAAAAAGTTGTCTCGAAGTATGACTTGGCTCTAACAAAGTAGACTAAGATGTCGTAAGTAGATGTTCACCTGTTAACATGAGCAAAGAACGGGGCTTGTCTGCTACTATGCGTCCTTCGCACACGGAAATGAAACAAAAAACACTGTACATCACCTGCAAATGGAACCGAATAAAGGTGGCTGTCTGCTAGAAACGGAGTGCTGCGACGAAGCGATATCAGACGCAAGCTGTAACTGCAATCGTCTGCTGATGCACATTCAAGAGTCGATCGATGTAAAGATATGCTTTTCGTGTATTTTCAGATTGTGACAAAACTGAGGGGTGGGAGCTTATTGTGGAAACAGCTGATGCTTGTTATTTTACGGTACAAATCATCTAAGTTTTCATTTACACCTTACTGGATTTCACAGTCCTTTTCAGTTTGTTTTTTAATGTTCATTTTTTATTTTAGTTTTTCAATTTGTTTTAGTCCTTCCCATAATCTTTGTAAATTAAACTCAATACTAACAAAACTAATTAGGCTAAAACAAAACCAAGTATAGATATTTGCAGTCAGATTGTAAAGGCAGATAAGTACTATGTGAATTTCCTTTGGACCGGATCACAAGTTACATAAAGAAAAGCACTGGAAGCGGCGTTGCCCCCTAAGCAATCGAGCTTGGTTTGTCGGCTCGTGCGTCGTTCTGGAGCACTCACCTGCCTGCTGGTGTTGCACATCTCTTGCAAGTCCCGTTCCAGGGAGTCGTTGAGTTCTTCGATGTCGCGCAACGCTTTCCTCAGGAGGCTGAGCTCACGTTCGGAAGCCTGTTGCTGGTCCTCGAGGTTGGCGATGTGCTTGCGCAGCGATGCGATTACACCCACTGCAAGAGCAATGTTTGTCCACCAACCGCGTCGATACCAACGGCCGGCGACATTATAAAAACACTTAGAGTTGCCGGTCATCAAGCCCAAAAGGAAAGCTTCGACACGACTTAAAGAAACACTGCAAGGAAAATATATACATTTTTTAAGCTTATTTGGGAAATTTCCTTTTAATTTTTCCACGAAGGAAAACAAAATTGTGCAATATTTACATTGTTAGACACAATTTAGGTGGAGGTCACGGCCCGCTGTAAACCCCGCCCACAAATCAATTTCCCCGCCCATTACTACTGGATTGGCTTGGCTGCTCGGCCGAACACGCAAACAAGCCTGGTGTGTCCCTCTTCCGACATCCGGCGCGTCTAGTCTAGCGTCTGACAACGCCTGCGAGCTGTGTGAGCAGACGGGCGGTCGTCTTCAACATCGTCTGCTGCGGCGGATTATTTGGGTTTTTCCTTTTCTTTCTCTTCCTTTCTTGTCAGTAAACGTAGTTGTGAGTAGCGCTCTTTTCTGTCCTCTCCTTTTTCTCTCTACCTTGTGCGCTAAATAGCTCAATATATTTCACCACCGTCTATCGTCATCTGCCATGCCTGGAGGAACCGGACATGAACGCTGCCTGTCGGCGTCCGTTTTCACCTTCACTCATCTGCTACTCTACTCTACCCCCCCCCCCCACCCCATCTAAATCCTACAACACTCGCAAGACTCGAGCATGAAAGCATCATTCTAGCGTTCCATCATGCGCGAGCAACGGTCCAATACAAGCTACTGTCAGCGTCTGTCTATGTGCGGTAAAAAGCGACCGAGAGGACTAAAAAAGCAACACAATAAATATGCTGTCATTTCAGCATTTATGTTCTTGCTATCTTTTCGAAAAACATCCGCGAGCAAGGTGAGAGAATGTCATGACGCACAATTAAAATGCGAGCTAAAATTTTTCACTTTTGCAGGCCAGGCGCACTGTAAAACTTGGGAGCTACTTGCCTTTCGAAGCGAAATGACGGGAACATACCTGGACTAACTTCATGCGAGCCGACCGCCCCGATTGATTTCTTACCTATCTAAGTATCTTCTTAGTATTGAAACCATGGTCGCAATCACGACGGTTGCACAATTCACAGAGCAGCAGGGCCGCTTTTGATGGAAACCAACATCTTAATTCAGCATCAACACAAGCAAAGAAAGAAATCGAGCCAGATCGATCAAAGTAGTGAATGTGGGAAGCTAGGCTTAGGTCAGTCCCGCTACGAAAACAAGCATCCGCACAGCACTTCCGAAAGCGCATACTTGCGACAGTTGTTTGCTGCAAACTATGTCGGTTGATAGGATCTTCCTCTAAACACCTCTGTGAACTCAAAACGACCCGCATTCATAAAAACTGACGAGCTCACCGAGCTACGCTCGTTCATCCTCCACAGACGCCGACAGCCATGTCTGTTAACGTTTCAAACCAAAGCGGATAGAAGCAATCTCGGAATACATTTGAAAACAATAATGACTCTACCTTGCTTAATTGCTTCTCAAAACATTAAAAAATGGTTGATTAAAATACAATTGTGGCACGGAGATATAAATTTACAACCAACCCTTTACACGCCAATCATATCTCTCCAGTTAATGAGAAATGTAAGCACCTTGTAAACACGGGGCGGGGCTTAGTGGGCTGCGACCTCCACATTATGCACCTAAATTGTGTCTAGCGGCGTATACAGTAAAGCCCGTTTAGAACGAACCCACGTACAGCGAATTATTGTCGACATCGAATTCACAAAAAATTTAAATCAAAATGCATGTAAAAAGTATGTTTTATAACAAACAACACATTGGCTATATCGAACTTTTTCCTCCCGGGAAGGCTTCCAAAAACGCGTAAACAATCGTCTTCTAGCCTGTCCCTTCCCCCAAAAAAGAAGTAGGAAAGAAAGAAAATTCCAAAAGCTCAACTTGCGAGCAAAATTGAACGAAAAGAAGCGATTTAGAAGGGGAGAAAACTAAAAAATACACTCTGCACGCACGCACAAAAAAAAAAGAACTTTTCACCCCAAAGCATTTGCCCACGAAGAGAAGCGATTCAGAAGGGGAGATAAGCTACAAAAAAACTCGGCACGCATGCAAGAAAAAAACAAAAAGCTTTTTAGCGCATTGTTACACGGCGGAAGTGAAGAGATGAGAAAGAAAGAGAAGCTCTCACCTTACAACAAACTCATCGTGGAAGTTCGTTGTAAATGTCTTTTGCTATATCGAACTACTTGCTATATCGAACTGATCGTAGCGTTTCCTGCTGTTCGTTATAAACGGGCTTTACTGTATAATGCTAAAAATAAAATCTAATTTTCATGGTAAATTTTTTTTTTTTTTTAGAGCGCAGCTTTTGGGCGCTTTTTTCCGGCTTGAGCGTTGTCGCCGTCAACGTAACCACGGTGACATTTCGGCATGGTGACGTTTTAGCATGATGACGTTTCGGCACCCTGCCGAAAAGTCCTCGCAGGGTCACGTGACATCACGGGGGTCACGTGACCTTAGGGGGTCCTCAGGGATCCTGTGACCCCCTGAGGTCATGAGGGTCACGCGACGCCACGAGGGTCACGTGACCTCACGGTTAGGCCGACGGCGACGCCGACGCCGCTCGGAAAGAGGAGTAGCAGGCAGGATGAGGAGGTGAGGAGAAGAGAGGAGGGGTATACCCTTTCCTCAGTACCCTTCCCTCCTCCTCCTCAAGAGCTGCGCTCTAATACGGCGTTACAGGGAGTTGTAAACGGCTTTCTTTTTTTTTTAATGTGACCCTTTAGAAAAAGCAATTTCATTGCAGTTCTTCTTTAGGGCTTGTTCACACACTTGCAACTGCTTATGATCAAGTTCTTCTAATCTCCTACACCGAGAGAAAACAATGACACGCTGGCGCTGTCTATGAGGTGACCCTAAAACTCCATTTCACTAGAACGAAGGTTTTGCAGTACGGTAAAACCTCATTAATTCAAAGTCCGCTCATTCGGAAATTCAGATAATTTTAACTGCCAATCCGACCCCGTCAAACATATGTATTAGTCAAAGGCACCAACGCTCATTAATTCGGAAGAAGTTGGGCGTGCCATGGTTAATTCGGATGAATTCGGCAGATGGTGCAAGCTACTGCCCGTTCCAAAGGGTATGACTGCTACTGTCGAGGCCGGTTATAACCAAGTAAACGGGAATCGGAAATCACTTCGCTATTTATTTATTTATTTATTCATATTACCCCTAAAGGCCCTCGTGAGAGGGTATTATATAGGGGCTATATCCGCTATATCTTCGCTATATCCGCTAGTTTGTTATAACCGACTTCAATTATAACGAAGCGCAAAAGGGAATGGAAAATCGTGATCGCTTCGCTGTAGCCGCCACCGTATTTACTCGCACAATAAATGCACTCACACAATAAACGCACCCCCCACAACGGGCCTCAATATTTTGACTTTTTTTTTCCCCCTCCCGTAATCAACGCACCTCCAATTTTCGGATCCGCGAGTCTCGAATTGCGTCCAATTTAGCGAGCCACCAAGCCAGTTTTCTTTTGCCGCCAAGCGGCCAGGCCAAGTCAAGCCAAGCCGCTCTCGTAATAATGGCCGCAAGTACGTAGTTGCGGTAGTTACGGAAGTGATCAACCGCGAAACTGAGCGTCGCGCACACTTGACGAAGCTTGGGTCGAATAATTGCCAAGCCCCAGACATTCTTCGCCTATCGGATGCACTGATGTCAACAAACAAGCCGTCGTCTGTGGTCCGCTTTCGGACAGTGAAATCGTGAAAGTGGTTAGGCCTAATTTCACACACTCCGGGTAAATGTGTTCAAGTTTATTTAATCCGTAACAAATGGCACAGCGAGTTGCACGCTGCGCTGTAGGCCGAGAATGTCTGGTAGCCTCTCCGTAAACGAAACTTTATCCGCGCGAGCGGGTTTCGGGGGTTGGCGGTTGGACTCCGTAAGAGTTCTCGTCTCCGTGAACGAAAATTGATCTATACGAGCGGGCTTCGGCGGTCGGTGGGGGGTTGGACTTCGTATGAGTTCTTATACGCAGAGTTCTTATACGCATAGTCGCGGATATACCTGAGCGGGCCCGCCGGATACTAGCAATATATATCGCCTAACAACGGTAGTGTTGTTTTTGGTGCCGAGTGAGCTTCGTAGGGCGCTTTTCCTTCGGCCAAAGGCACCCCGAAAGCGCCCTAAAAAGGTTTGCATTTTATAAAGCATGGTTATTGTGGCGTGCCACAGTAGTGCCTTGTTGTGCCATATTGGCACCTAATATGACATTTGCACGAAGTGTGTAAATGCAAAAATTTTACCCCGTGTAATGAACGCCCCCCCCAAATATGTGTCAATTTTTCGGGAAAAAAAGTGTGTTTATTATGCGAGTAAATACAGTATTTCGTTATAGCCGACTTCGTTATAACCGGTCTCGACAGTATCCATCCGAGGTGCACACATGGTTCTTCCGGTTCGTGTTGGGTTCGTGCCAGTTTTGCTCTGGAACGCCGAGCGTTCAGCGCACTGCTTCGCATGCTCGTGGCATATTGTCGATGCCGTCATCATGGGCAACAACTAACTGCAGCACCCTTCCATGGTGGCACCGCCAACGAAGAGGCAGAAGTAAAAGGCCAAGGATTTTGAGAAAAAACTAGAAATACTGAGAGCCTTGAAAGACGACTTCTCTCGACAACAAATGATGAAAAGGTACGACGTCAAGGGAAGCACTTTGTCCACGTATGTGAAAAATGAGGCCGAGATCCTATGGGCTTTTGAGAGCGAGAAGTCCAACGTGAAAAGAAAGCAGCTGCGGAAGGTGGCGCATCCAAAAACGAAAAGAGGCCTCGCTGCGGTGGGTTGTCAGCACAGACATTCGCTCCTCAGCGCGATCCACATTCTCCCGTAACTGCGGAACAACACGCCCGCTGAGATTATCGCGAATTGTTTTAAGCACGGCGGCTTTTTCCGGTTCGAAGCTTGCCAGGCGGTGGAGACCTCAGACGTCGCTGAATACGACGAAGGCCATTTCGACGGTGTCCTTCCTGTCCAAGTGCAACTTGCCGACCTCCTCGCGATTGATGACCCTGCTGTTGTGGCCGGTCAGCCGAGTGACGATGAGATCATCACGGATGCCCTATGTGACGACGGATGTGCTTCGGACGAAGATGAAGGCTGTCCGTTTGACGAGCCGCCACCCCGTCCCGTCGCACTGCGCGAGAGGCCGCGGAGGCTCTTGTGCGCGAGGAATTTTGCTACAATGCCTCCGACAGCGCAAGTGCGGTGGAGCACCTGACTCCACTAAGTCGTAGTCTCTGCCCAAATGTCCTCCAGAAAGCAGGCAGCAATAACAGATTTCTTCTCAAAATAAAGTTACGTCAGTGGGAAACGTTTTCACACAGTTTTCTTTGTCCATTCAATATTTCGACCTTCGGATAATTCGGACATTTCTGCCGGTCCCATGAGATCCGAATTCACGAGGTTTTACTGTATTTGCGAAATCCAATGTATGCATACTGTCTATGAAAACTGGTTGTTTATAACATTCTCAAAAGTTTCTCAAAAAAAAAAAAAAAAAAAGGACAAACGAAAAAAGTTTTGCGAATATATGAAAATGCCAAGTGTTCCCCGGCTACCCAATAGGTGGCACCACTGTGTTCGCTCGTCGTAAAAAATTTTAAGAGGTTTTGAGGCACACAATTGTAAGCAAATGCAAGTGCGTGAACCAGCCTCGAGCGCAGCCCATTCATTGGTTCTAGCGTAACACGATCAACAAGGCGGTCGGTGGCCAACAACTCACTGCACTCTTTCTTTTCCCTTCGGACGGACTCCAGCTCCAAGGCGAGGCTCTTCAACTTGGCCTCGTGGCTGCGCACCTCCGACTGTAGAATGACTTCCCGCATGCGCAGGTCCACGTTTTCCTGGCTGCTGCAAGCAGGAAACGGCTTGACACATACACCACAGAGACACTTGCACGAATGCAAAGGCAACCTTGTGAGAAACGAGGCATCCAACCAAAGAAACGTTTCAGCAAGCACCAAAGCAGTATTCCAGATTAAAAGGCGCGAACAAAACAGGACGAAAAAAGACACACGTACGACACGGACAGGCGCCAACTTCCAACACAGTCGAGTTGGAAGTTGGCGCCTGTCCGTGTCGTATGTGACTTTTTTCGTCCTGTTTTGTTTGTGCCTTTTAACCTTTTAATCGATATGAACCAACTAGCCCCAACCAAAGTTTTATTGCAGCATTCCAGGTCCACTTAGGAGGGAGACACTACCCACAAAATTTCTGCACAAAAATGTAGATTTTGAAAAACTGCCATATTTACATCCACCAACACCTAGAGAGTGTTTTATGGGTTTACACTGCATAATTACTTTTTTTTAGTATTATTTTCGGTCCACCGATGCTAAAGAAAAGGTACAGGTTCTAGCACTTTGAACGCGTTTTCTCCGTTCCACTTTTTGGCATAAATTTCATTTTATTTATTTATTTATTTATTTCAAATACCCTCAAGGTAAATACATTGAAGAGGGGAGTGAGCTATAAATATTTACAATGTGCACATATTGGTAAGAACATTCTTAAACAGGACAATATCAGTGATGTTGGCAGTCGAGGCGGGAAGGTGGTTCCAATCCAAGGACGTTTGAGGCATGAAAGAATATTGAAATAACGATGTTTTGAAATCTGGTATGCCGACCTTATGACTATGATCAATGCGAGCGGAAATGTAGGATGGTGGGTTAATTAGTTTTTGACGAAGGACAGCATTTTGGTGGAATATTGTATAAAAAAAGACACAAACGAAATATTTTACGGCGATGAATAAGGGATGGCAAACCTAACGTGTTTTTCATTGTAGTGACGCTGGCTGTGCGGTGATAGTTTGACAGAATGAAACGGGCTGAGCGTTTTTGAATGGATTCAAGTATGGTAATTAGTGACGAGTGAGCAGGGTCCCATACAGCAGCAGCGTATTCCAATTTTGGACGAATTAGCGTTTTGTACATGGTTAGTTTTAATGAAGACGGAGCGAGAAAAATTTCTTTTCAAGTAGTACCCTAACATGCGGTTAGCACTGTTAACTACGTATTCAACATGTATCTTCCAAGAAAGGTTAGACGTTATATGAACTCCAAGATATTTATAAACAGACACTGCAGCGAGAGGTTTACTGTTAAGATGGTAGGTATGACACATATTTTGAGAACGTGATATTCTCATTGATTTGCATTTGTCAGTGTTTAGTTCCATTAGCCACTGGTTACACCATAGTGTTATCAGATTAAGGTCAGACTGTAAAAGGAAAGTGTCAGATATGTCAGTAATTTTTCGATAGATTACGCAATCGTCAGCAAAGAGGCAGATGGAAGAGGAGATATTTAGTACCGAGTCATTAATGTAAATAAGAAAGAGCAGCGGGCCAAGTACGGAGCCCTGTGGGACACCCGAGTTAACAGGAACAGAGCTAGAATTGGTATTATATTAGCAGTAACAAATTGTAGGCGGTTAGTCAAAAATGCATGAATCCAATTTAGTATGCACGAATCGATGTTAAGTGATTGTAATTTATGAAGTAGAAGTTTATGGGAAACTTTATCAAAGGCTTTGGAGAAATCTAAAAAAACACAATCAACTTCGTAATGATCATCGAGATAGTGATGAAGATCGTAGGTGAATGATGTTAGTTGCGTCTCGCATGAGAAATGTTTCCTGAAGCCATGCTGCGAGTTTGTGAAAAAGTCTTTAGATTCAAGAAAGTTAATTAACTGCGAGTAGATTATGTGTTTGAGAATTTTACATGGCAGACTTGTTAAAGAAATTGGTCGATAATTGAATGGGCTATGCTTTTCACCAGATTAATGTATAGGAACCACCTTCCCAACTACCCAATCGCTTGGGACTGTACCCTGGTTAAGAGATTGCATATAAATATTTGAGAGAATTATGGAATAATACATGTTACAATTTTTTAAGAACTTGGTGTTAATTCCATCGATTCCGGCACCGGATGAAAGTTTCATATTATTAATAACGCCAGCCACACCAATTGCGTCTATGGTTACAGGGTCCATTGGCAAGAAGGTATGGACGGGCAATGCTGGCAATTGATTAACATTGGTGGCCGTGAAGGACATACTAAAAGCATCGTTTGATACAGTAGCACTTTCGAAAACTGGTAAACTTCGAAAGCTGGTCACTTTAAAACTATTTTTTCAGTATGAAACTATCGAGCGACTTAGTATTTGCGCCTTATATGCCAAAATTTTATGGAGCTGGTTACTATGAACTTAGATTTTATATTTTCATGTTCCTTTATATGAAAAATTGTAATTTGCAAAACTTAATAAATGTAAACAAAAAATCATTATTTTTTTACTTAAAAATGCATATTTTACGAGAAAAGTTTTTTTATAGTAATTGGCATAAGGCATTTTAGTATGCATCCCACCAGAAAAATATGTGCTTATCAACGCCATTTCTCAACGATAGATTCATTGAGCAGATTCCATGCGAAGCTATGCTTTACTTCGCTCTGACGATATAATACCTCATAAAATTGGTTCACAGGGCTGAAACTTTGCAGTGCCCTCCTTCTATATGGCTACAAGCACCACCTGCAAGTATCACGCCAATGGAGTGAGCAGGTTCAAAAGTCGACATTCCCAGGTATTGTCCCCCCTTAAAGGGCCCCTGAAAAGAAAAAAGATATTTTTTTCTTAAACAGTCTGGTTAAAAAACATGTGTCAAAAAATTAATTCTAAGAAAAAAAAAAAAAGTTTAGAGCAATATTGTTGGCACAAGACACAATTTTGTCGGAAGTCACCTCCTTTCCACTTGTTTTCTCTCTCATCATGTCGGGTGCATGGAGGAGAGGTGGATTGGCTTGGCCATCATGTTGAGGTCGAAAGAGCGAATAACCATTCCGTCACATCATGGAGTTTGCGTGCAGAATTTCTAATAAATCTCTCGCCGTCAATATTAATCTAAAAATTTTTTTTTTTTTTTTTTTCGCGTAACATTTATTTTTTGACATGCGTGTCCCAACCAGACTGTTCAAAAAAACTGTTTTCTTTCTTTTCAGGTTCACAGACTTGCGACTGCTTACGACCCAGTGCCTTCCAACCTCTTGTGACCTCATATAACAAGAGAATGCATGGCTGCCATATCCATTGGGTAACCGTGGAACGCTTGCCATTTTCATACATTTCCTATATTTTTTTACAAATCATTCATTCTCTACCGGCTTGAAAAACTTTTGACAATGTTATAAACAACCATTTCTCATGAATAGTATGTGCATTTGATCTCACAAATAACGCAAAATCTTCACTTTCATGAGATGAACTTCCAGGGTTGCCTCATAGATGGCGCCAACGTGCCAACACAAACCATTTCACAAAGAAACCTCGGAAAAGAAACCTCGGCCTCTGTCCCGACGCCAATCTGGGAGTTGTTTCAAGTTCTTCTACGTCACCACCACTGCCTAGATGTACAATGCTCTAAATTGATCGAACAGCGCAACAAACAGAAAGACGAGTACAAGTGGTGCATGGGATGAGCACTGTTTTCCCGATTTAGTCCCGAACCAACTTGCCTGCATTGCCACCTTAGTACAGCGCTCGCCAAGCTTTCTCAAAACACGTGGTTGGCATCATGTCTAGTGGGAGAGCTATATTGGGAGCAGCCAAGGGAATGCTCTATGACATTGTGCTTAATCGAACTGCCAGAGCAGAGGAGGCCTATCGTGGCGCTGTGGACACCGCAGCAATCTTGCCAACCAGCTAATTTAGTATACCTAGAGCCATCTTATTGTGCGAAGATGAATAGGAGACCGTCAAAACAGTCAGCGATCAGATTACTCAATCAGTAAGCATTTTATTTTTCTACTGAATAAGGCGAAAAGCGTAGATTGTCTCGTCCCCAACCCAGCAGCCATTTCAGCCTTCAGCGAGCAGCCTCCCATGCTTGGGCGGTTCTATTTGAGTGCTAAATCATTAAGCAGTTCTTCGGTTTCCACCGGGATAGCGCTTCCATGACAAAAGATGCCATTCGCATGTTCCGGATAAGTTTAATGACCCCTGTACCTCATTCCAAAACTTTTGAATAGCAAGAAGAAAAAAAAAGATTTTTCTACTTCTTTAGGAACCACGTGCCATTTAAAAATTGCGCGGCATATTGCTTCGACGTGCGTATCTCGGTGCTCACGGATGTGCATACTTCTTGCCGGAGCAGTAAACCGCGCGGTCTCTAATCTGGCCCGAAATTGGACATCGCAGGATGAATTGTAAAATCTCGTAGGAATGCTTATTCTGAAGATATAAATGGTAAAAAGAATTGAGTGAGAGATCTCCGGGAATGATACGGCAGAAAGATTTTTACCGTATTTACTCGAGTAATAGCCGCACTGTTTATGAAGAAAACCTGAGGGTTCGCTTTTTCGCGGAGCACGCGGATGGACAATCACCCAATATACAGCATGACTCCAGCGGTTTACAGGACAGAGACAACCTCTTCGCGCGAAGATACCATCTGTGAAGATTGCATTTGTAAGAAGAATCGTGTTCTCAATCTAATTATTCGCTATGTTATTTATGTGCAACGCGATGATTGGCTGTATATGTGCTTTGCGGGAAAGTAGAAGCAAGGGCCTTGTTCATAAATAGTGCAGCTATTACTCGAGTAAAAACGGTAAAACCGACCGATAAACACCACCGCACACGCTATCAACCACATGGCACGGGTATCGTACCGACATCGCAGATCGTGGACGAAACAGGTTCGCGTTCTAGGGGTGCGATAAACACGCGGGAACGCGCTACAAACTCGCACGTCGCATCAACCGGCATAACGACTGCAGCTCGCAGAAGTGGTCAACTCGAGTTCCGGGGCGCGACGAACAAGTGGGAACCTGCTACGAGTTCGTTCATCGCACCTATTGATTCCGCAAAGCATGTGGTTCGTCGGTTGGGAATCTGGGGTGGGCAATGTTTTGGACACCTTAGTCTATGAACAATGGACCCTTCTTGAGTGTTCATCAAGCAACGTCGGCGGTCGCCATTTCTTGGGCACAAAGCACGCGATCGGATCCGAGTCTTCACCGAACGCTGACGCAGCACTCGTTTTCGATACGAGCCGAGCAGAGTTCAGACCAAACGCCGATACAACACACGTTCAATACACGCTACTCGGGTAATTAGCGTAGTAGCCACTGGATGGCACACACTTTTGAAAAGGGGTCTATTAGCCAGAAAAACGAGTCGGCCCATCTCTAGGGGGGGATGTTCGTACGGTATTTCACGGTAACCTCAGCTGCAGTTCGTCGTAGGACGAGACGAAATACAAAGCGCTCGGTCTCACCTCTTCTCGACGCTGGCTCCGAGGTTACACTGTGCAGCCTTGAGCGCATCAATGACGTTTGTCATCTGCTCGATGGTCTCCAGCCTGCTCGCCAGGACCGCGTGCAGGCCCTCGTTTTCGCGGTGCAACGCCTCCACCTGATGGTTGAGGTCGTCCGTCACCATTTTGGCGACAGAGTCCGGCGGCGCCGCGAAGACTCCCGCCATGCCCTCGTCCGGAGACCTGGAAGTCGAATGGCAGACTGAGTAACCCAATTCGTCCGTTTGCTTACCGATACTGCTCACCTCGTTGAGGCTGTGGCAGGAGAGGTACACCCACGAGAAACACAAATGAAACACTGCCTTCTGAGCGCTCTGTCTGTCTACGTCTCCTCTTGTCCTTCGTCTTGTTCGCACTGTTTTTAATTCTTCAATATGCAAAACCAACTCTCCCAAGTCTTCACCCTACTGAATCACTGTCCGTCATTTTGGCATGTCCAAGAGGCGCTCCAAATGCGGCATTTATCGATCCACTTTGCCTCACTGTGACCATTGCTCTTTTTTGCTGTGCCGCTGTTTCCCTGGCACTCCGGGCAACATCATGCCGCGTGACATTCTGCCTGTCGCGTGATGTCATGATGTCACGCGACGTCAGTGTCATTTGACATTGTGTCGCGCGGTGTCAATGTCCTGTGACGTCGTGTCACATGACATTGTGTCATGCGGTATCACAATGTCCCAAAAAGTCAGGCGACACCATCACAGTCTGTCTCCCTACCTTGTCTTCAGGATTAAGACAATTCAATAATTGCCCGTCATGACGAGACACAATGAGCGCATTACACACCAATAAACTAAAATTCCAAAGGGCCTTTAGTTCACCTGGTGAGCCCAAGGTCTGGCTGGTCGCTGCCCGCTGCGTCATCCGCAAGTGAGAGTTGGACGCGCCCGGCCGCCTCGCCGGCGTCGTGCAACATCGTCTGGATGGAGGCCAGGCTGGTGGCAAAGGCCTGCCTCATGTCTCCCAGGTCCCCCTTCAGCTCCTGCAGGTCTCGACGCAGCCTGGGAACGCTGCCCTGCTCGGAGTCTGCGCGAAACTGAGGAGAAAAAAAGGTGCGCCCGTTTTATAGTTTGCGGGGTATGGTGCCTGGAGCACGTCTCCGACTGATCTGTCTACCGTGTCCTAGTTTGTGGTCCCTAGACATGCGCCCGATGATGTCACAGGTGCGTCATGCTGTCGAATGATGCAATCATGGCGGTTGGGGCTAGAAGTCTCAGTAAAAGTGAGAGCAAACACGAGTGTTGCTGTCATCATGGGGTGTCAACTCCTGGCCGTCAAAGCTGTCTCAGACTGTTGAGCAGTAAAGCGACCCGCAGCAGAATAGGTGTATCACATCCACCAATACTTAAAATCGAAAGAAAAGGCTCGAGGTACACCTAAGCACTTCTTACGAGTTGTGAATGCGAAAGCATGAACGCCGCTTTTCGCTCCCTTCTTTAATCTGCGGCGTACAACGTGCTGACCTTGGGCGTGGAACGGTGGAGCCGCTGCTTCGCGGACACGCAGCGCCACCGGGTGAGCGATCGTTCAAACTGTCGTGTGCCTTGCGGCGCGAGGAAGGAACAGACAGCAACGTAGTTCCCAGCAGAACGAACCCCTTTGTTTATTCCATGCGCCGTATAAATTGCCACGCGCCGTACAACCAATAAGAGGCGAGCGAACACGGTGATCAGTGATAACACAACAGTGTGATAACACAGTACAGGATGACACCACACAAACCGACGCGCAGCGGCCAATGGGAGCCTCGTTGACGCGCGCCAGCCAATGGGACCGAAGTGCAAAAGGTGCCGTTGGCTAGCTTTGCACGTGGTTTAATTAAGGTGCCGTTTTGCATGGTTTCAAAGCTGATGACGTTGGCTCGCTCAATGCGACAGTTAATGCTTTCGCATTAATAAAACACAGAGGACAAGCACAAGTGTTTGTCCTGTGCTTGTTCTCAGTGTTTTATTCTTTCGATTTTTTAGTATTCATGTTCAACTCGCTCGCTTTTACCAGTCATCCACCACCACCGCTGTTGTGAAGCCGCCAGGATTGCGGCTGATGGCAGCACAGCACTTTTACGACGTTGCCACGCAGAAATCGAGGGACCGCATCCTGACACCACACCAGTCGAAGATGTGTTTCAGGCACCGTACAGAGGAGCTATTACCTCGTCTTGGGTGGCGCTGCTGCTGCTGCCACGATTGGCCGCGTCAGCCCGGGTCGCGTTCTGCCAGTCCTCTGTCATCCTCTCCATGTGCATCGTGAGGGTCGCATTCGTCTCCGTCGTTATCTCCAGGTGCTCGCGGAGCACCACGTTCAGCTGCTTCAGCTCTGCGCATCTGCAGGCACGGACCGACTCGACGCGTGGGTAACAACGGCATGAAACAACGCGACAGACTGTCACTCGATTTGGCCACAGCGCTATGGACTATAGGTGTACCCAGTGATGTTCCATACCACGTCCAAGAACTCCCTTTTTTGGGGACGAAAATTCTCTATTTGAGATACTTTTTCCAGGCAAAATTTCTAAATATCCCCGCATATTTCCCTACATTGCAGCTGATTTCCGTGCTAGTGTAGGCCGCTTTGCACGCACTTTCCCACAAAAGTTGTGTGAAATCGCATGATTAAAGAGAAGAAAATGTTACTGGTCAGTTTATGTTTTTATTAACCAAACGATAGACCCTCTAGATGCGTCCGATTCGCTGCACCTAGGAGTCATTCAGACACCTCTCCTGGTGGGGGATGGCACTAGATTAGTCAAATGATGTTTTAGAGAGCAAAATCCCGCCCCCGACTGTTCATCGAAAAACACTTTACCAAATGGTCGACCATCGCGAAGCGGCATGTAAAGGTGGGCCAGCTGGGTGAGTATTTTTTAAATGAGCTGCTGCAGACTGTTGCCGCGAAGCGGAGTGAATGGAGGGGGACGTTGTGGGTTAACACGCGTCCCAGTGACACAAGCGATACATGCCATTCGCTAAAACGTTGATTTGCTCAAATGACCGCTGTTCGCTAAAACATCATTTGCAAAAATGTCATCTAAATTTTTTACCGAATTCCGATCGTTAATCCTTAAAAGTCCCTGCAATCGCGTTCAAATTTTCCTTTCTCTTTTCACCGAAAAGTCCCTGAAAAAGGGAAAATTCCTCTCGTGAAACATCACTGTTTGCCGAAGACAAATCAATATTTTGAATGCAGAATGTGTAATACAAAGCTTGCAAGCGTCGCCATTGCTGGGTACTGACTGTTATTTTTACTTATTGGTATCTTCGAGCCACAACTTCTGCGGTGTGAAACTAACATGGCAAACCGAACGCTCGTGGCGCATAAAATCCAGGCGCTCCCACGAACGACATCACATGCAAGCTACATATAGGGCTGGTTTCCGCGAGACGAGCGCAATGTTAAGAAAAAGCAAGAACAACTAATCGCCCATTTTTTTACGTTTTTTTTTTTTTTTAATTGAGGAACTACCAAAAAAACAACTAGTGAAGTAGAAAGTTCTCCTTCAGGGCGGCCACTCAAGCTCTAAAGTTTGGTACCCACCAATACTCCGTCTGAGATAATGGCAAAAAAGCGCCAATGTTATGTTTGCGCTAACAGTGCTGAGCAGTGTACGTCAAGCTCCCACAACAGCTTTTGAAGCCTACCTCGACATTCCTCGACGAAGTACTATTGAGGTAAGCTCTTAAAGGGATACTTCAACGAAATTTGAAATATTCCCGTCGTGTTCAAAAATAGGTTGAATATGATCTTCAATATCCGTAAATGACAATCGCACGTTTGTATTTTGATCCTGGTGGCTGTATTTTTCGTTATAAACGGCCCACTCTGGCAAGCGCTCGGAGAAGGCCCAGCTTAGAGCACGTGACATCCAACGCAATCGTGACGTAGGTCGTCTCGAGACGAGCAAAGCTACGGCGAGGCTGACGCCGAGAGGATGGCCTAGTCGTTCCAGCCACCGAAGCGGCTGCTTTTGTATGAATTTTGAGTGACGGGTTAATCTTCTATAATCTTGTAGGGGGACAATAGCGACTTCTGCGACACACAAAAGGGATTCTCGGGAAGAGGGGAGTTCCCCCTTCCCCCCTTCTCTTGTCGTGGCCGGAGGCGAGACAACCTCCGTCACTAGCTGTCAAGGTTCCTAGACGAGCATTACAAACGAGGCGTTAGCGACATCCACCAGGTGCTCTTTGCTAATCGTTTAATTCCTTTTAGAATTCCTTTTCGAGACTTTTTTAACAAGATGTTGGTATGTTCCATGTGATACTGCTCTTTTGAACAGATATAGACAAAAAAATGAGCGCCGAAATTTCGTTGTAGTATCCCTTTAAAGGCACTATTAATAAGCTCAGTTTCATCTTAGGATGGGCCACACAATACAAGCCATCGATGCCAGTTCAATGCCGTGCTAATATCCCGTGACCTTCATTGGGGTAGTATGTTCATAGCATTGGATTGGCTGGGATGAATTTTAGCGTCTGCTGCGATCCATCATAACCTGAAACCAAGGCTGTGTTCAAAATCTTACCCAAATGGATCGAACAAGGTTCGTACAGGCTTCAAAGAAACAAATTCAAGGGTAGTCAAGTACTTTTAAAGGGACACTGACACCCCCCAAATTTTTTTTCATTTTTTGCCAGGCGATTTATTATGGTGTCAGAACACTACCCAATTAATATTTTGCAACAGAGTCACATATATTTTTATTAAAGCCAAAAAACGCAACTGCTCGAAACCGAAACTGAAACTGAAACCCGCGCATGGAGGTCGGAGAAGTGGAGAGGAGAGAGTGAGTGGCGGAAGTGACATGGCAAACCCGACCCTGCGCTTTTTCTGCCCCTCCAATTTTTTTTTTTGTTGTTTTTTTGTGCGCAGCAGACGACATGCGTGGCAGGAACTGTTTGCCGCGCGTTTCCTTTGCAGTTATGTTTGTTCCGCTCGCTGATCTGTACTTCAAGATGAGTTGTTTTGTACAATGAGAAGTTGGAGATGAGTAGAGCGTGTTCGTGGTGAATTTCCGTGATCAGCTCCGAAAAGAATACCGCCAATATGTTGCGTGAAGAGCTGCCTAACATGTCCTGCGTCCGAAAAAAGTGTCATTTTGCGGGAGAATCTGCACAAGTTTCCGAAAGATCAACGGGATCGGGACCAATGGCTGGCTGCAATTCCTGTAGAACATCTACGGGCACCTCGGAAAGCGGACACTACCCAATTTATATGCTCCTTGCATTTTGTGGAAAGTGATTACATTGGGTTCACAGGTAGTCAAAAAGGAAATCCCACACCATTTAGTTCAGAGACGTTTCGTCCACAACATTTGTTTGGTTTTTCAGTGATAATTGTAAGAAAATAAATGTAAATACTAATGCAAAATGTTTGAAAAAAAAAAAAAAAAATGGTACGTCCACACTTAGAGATTGAACCCGGTTCCACCACGTGTGAAGCGGACATCTTTCCACTGAGCTACTGGGGAAACTCTTTTTTTTTTTTAGTAATAATGAAGCCAGTCAATTGTAGGTTGGAAAGTTTGCTGCCACTTTTCCTCCAGCAAAAGGACTCCTGGGTCAAAGTCAGGCAGCACTACGCATTGGCCACGTTCGCACCTAGTAAAGAAATCGTATGCGTGGATATTCAACTCGAAGTACGCACTTCATGCTTGACGTTTCCGCGAGCGATGTCTTCAGCCACGATTAGGGGGCGATGGATCGGCGAGGTCTTCGGCTTAGTGGTCGGGCGTGTCGTACGGGATGAATACCAATTCTTTTGATCGGTCCCAAATTTTTCTTTCAAACGCAGACAGAATTCGCCGGTATCGTGAACGACAGATCTTAAGTAGATGTGCCACGCCCGTCGTCCGCTACCATCGTCGTCCCCGCGAGTCCCACGGTATGCGAAACAACGCCATGTTGAGAATTGCGCAGTGAACGCACAGAATGCTTCCGGTTCTCTGTGCAACTTTTGTTTTCAATCAACCTATTTGCAGCTTTTTTAGAAGCCACGAAAAATGGGTTTCATATTTTTTTCTATTTTTAATATTGACTGTGTGCCTTCAATGACCCACGACTTTGATTAAATTTGGTGGTCGCTTCGAAACCGTAGAAAACGGCCCGCGACCACGGAAAAGAGAGTGAGCGCGACTCAAACCTGGCCAGTTCTCGATCGGCAGTTTTCGGGCGGAAAGAAACCGAATTTCGAGCCGCAAATTCTGTTCTGGGTAGTTGGGCTCTCATATGTCACGTACAACTAAAAACCTCGGCGAGCATAAATACCCGGTCAGTGTCCGTTTAAGGGCCTGTGATAATATATTCAAGGACTCCTTAAAATACTCTATCTAGAAAATTTTTAATAAAACAACTTTTTGAAATGCACTGAGAAAATACCGTACTGCACGATACCTAGGAAAAGGCGCATTTGCCAAAGAGGTGTCAGTAAAGGGTTCAGTAGAGCTACTGCAGCTTTTTTTTTATTTCCTGGTTGATACTTAGAAGTTCTTGCATCTTTGTTTCTGACGTTTTCCTTAGGCTGTTTAACTTGACAATGTCAAATCGAACAGCCTAAAGAAAACGGCGAAAATGTAGGTGGTGTCATCTGCTGCCTCTGCTTCTGGGTGTCTGTAGTTGTCGTGACCCAGCCACGACCGCTGAAAGTTGCACTTCTCGGGCATCGCGCACAATTTAAAATACAGTAAAACCCTTAATGTCTGCGAGCCCTTAATTTTTGCGAATTTCACAAATTGAAAAATTCACAAAATTTAAGGGCACGCAAAAATTTCGATCCTTAGGAGTTTCAATGCAGGCGTCTGGAATTTGCGAAAGTTAGTGGCTGCGATTATGTCCTCTGTGACCGATTCTCGGAAAATAGGGGCCGCGAAAATAAAGGGATTCACGGTATGTTCGCCATGTGTAGCGTAAAACAGATGTGGAACAAACAAACCAGGAGTAGCTCGCAAACAGTACACGAGAGAACAAGGCGAACAAAAGGCAAGATGGCAAGACGGCGGACGGGCGAGACCAGATCTGGAACCTCCGGCACTGCTATTATTGTGGCCAGGCGCATAACAGGCAACCGCTAAATGTGTTTACATGTGCCATATTAAAAAAACTTCCTAGTTGAAACTTTGAAATTTATGTTAACATACACGTAAAAAAATAATTCTATTTTAGTACTGTAAAAAAAACTTCATTATTGCAAAAAAAAAAAAAGGCTATTATTGGGAAATTCAACGGTTTTCAAGCTCCGCTAAAAATTCCAGGGCTTTCAAGGTCTGGAAAATGCTGTTTTCAAATTCAAGGGTTTTCAAGGCTTTCAAGGACCCATGCAAACCCTAATCTAAGTTACTCCGGTGCCTTGTGTCACGTGACAACAGATTGAAAATGCTGGACGCGAGTAGGGTTTAGAGCACCGAGGTACGAAACCCTTACCCTGGAGTAAAACACAGTAAATTTTGGAACGCGGCCCAAAAATATAGCATCTAAGCTACAACTATGTAGTGAAACCAACATGCAAGGTCAAGTCCAAAACCTTACAGCTTACACAAAGCTGTAACGAAATAAAAAAACGGAAGGAATTAAACAACAAAAAAGACATCCTACCTTGCCCTCTCTAGTTCCAGCGCTGATAAGGCAGACGGAAGGTCAGGAGGATCTTCTTCGTATGCACGGTCGTCTTGAATGTTCTCCTGCAAGGGGGGAGGACACACCTTTTTTTTTTTAGCCGATCCCGACCAGAAATCAGTCCCAATTGTAAAGCGATCCTGATCAGAAACTGATCCCAACTGTAAATCAATCTCAACTGAAAACCTTTCCCAATTGGAAACTTATGCTAACTGGAAATTGATCCCAACTGAAAACCAATCCTGATTGGAAACCGATCTTAATTAAATTCAGTTTTGTGGCGGGTTTTCTGCATGAGCATGCTCACCGTTCGACTGGCACACGGGCACTGGCGGAGGACCTCTTCTAATCTCGAGCAGCGGTTCCGGTACTCCTCCACCTGCAGATTGGCAAGGGCTGATCCGACATTTCCGGTAAATGATTCGAGGTTAGGTATACACACTCCGTGGGCTTCCAAACCTTTTGCCACCTATATGCGGTTCTCCAGCATTTCTGAACAAATGAAGAGTGTGCGTCACAGCTCTGATCGACACAGCTTTGATCAGCAAAGCTCCAATCAGCACTCAAGGTGCACGAGAGCGCAGCCACCCATTTCTTTGACGGTACTGCCTTAGAAAGAGAAGGAACTCGTGTGATTGGCAATGGCTAAGAAACAATGCAATCCTTCCGTCCTACCATTCTTTCCACCATTTTATTTGCTCCGTTATGCTCTATCCCGCCAAGCTGATAAAAAAAAGAGGAGGAGCCAACATTAAGTGCTCAGTCAATTCCTACTCGTAGTACGACAACTTCGGAAACAAAATAAATGACAATTAAATTTGTTTGTTTGTGACAAGTACTCAAGACAAGTAGAGGGAGCCAAGCCTAATATTGAGGTTAATGTGCTAGTTAGCTTGTGGTAGACTTAAAAAAGAGTTGGGAGAATGTTTGAGTATACTTTTATGAGTCTTGTAGAAAGCATAACAGGGAAATATTATTCAACAATGAATACTTGGACAAATACTAGCAAAAAGACAGCATTCACTTCCTGCTCAAGGCAAAACCGAATTTGCTATTCGTGTAATAAAAAGCTTCGAGTTGTTGCAGTTTGCAATCAATGTTCCATTGAGTAAGCTCATGTTGTAAGAGACTGTGAGGTTGAGGAACGTCTTAAATGGCCGATGGCTACATTAAATGGGTGTTCCTTAATGCTTGCTATAGGTGACTCGATTAGCAGCAATCGTAAACTTTCCCAGTTTAAGGAAAAACGTTAATGGAGAGGGAAACTGCAACTCCAACCTGAATGCAAAACTTTTTTTTTTTTTGTGCTAATTTGCAAGAGGTGCGCCCGGAAAACTTTCTGAAATAACACACAGAACTAGCTCACACCTGCGTGCACAGGCATGTCGATTCGCACCTGGTTTCGTATTTGCGCCAGGAGTCTTTCCCAGTACAAGATCCGGTCACGGACTGGGAGGCCAGAAAGGACGGCGGCCATTAAGACCAAGCGTCATCGACTGCGCGCTGTAAACAAAACCTGCTGCCATGGTAACCAACGCGTTCCCGCGCGAACCGCTCTAGAAAAGCGCGCGTCTTTGCAATCAATACCACTGATACCACTGCCCCACGGCGCAGTTCAAGAGCCACAAAGCGATAACAACGCGGACCCGACGCGCCAGCGCGGCGCAGCAAAGCGAAACCGAAGCCAGTCGCGCGACTGCAAACCACAAAAGCGCCAACTTTTGTAAAGTACCTAAAGAGGTCAAAGTAACTTGAATCGTTCTGCGTGCTGCTGACTAGATTATGAAAACGAAAGCGGCACGGAGGCAATACAGACAACACGAGCTTTTCGTAACCAACAAAGACAACTTCGTAAAAAAAAAAAAAAGTGAAAAAAAAAAACTTTCAACGGGTTTTTTGTTTTGTCGAAACTCGTTTTCGTGGACAACTTTTCATGGACACACGTTTCGTAGACACGAACGTTTCATCGACACTCGAATTGCACGCTGTGGGGACATTTCGTCACGCGTGTATCACTGGGGTGCGCGTTAACCCAGCCCCCGCCCGCCGGCAAGTCTGCGGCGGCTCACTACAAAACTGTTAACCCACCTGAGCTGGGTTAACACATGCCGCTTATTAGAAAAAAAAAAAAAGAAAAAAAAAAAGCTAATCTGAGCTGTCGATGAAACGTCGTGCGATGAACTGATTGCCACCGGTTTCTGCCTGCATCCTCAGAACACTCATTAGATGCGGCGGCGCAGGCCTTCACGGAATTTACTACTTGCCTTTCCGCGGCGCCGCGGCTCTCCTGAACCAAAATAAACATTTCCAGCTTCTTCGGGGCAAAAACGCGTGAAAGCCCGAGATATGGTTAACGCTACCTTGCGCGGTGCAGGGTTTCTCCGATTTTCCCATATACGGATGCGGTGCTTGACAGGGAGCTGCTCTTCGCTGTTCATCGCTGCAGCGGCCGCGAAGAGTAGCAACTGACTTTGGAATGCTCAGCACGCGAAAGCCGCTTTGCACGCCCCATGCACAAGCACGTTCCCACAACAATAAAAAAATAAAAATAAAAAAAGGTGGGAAAAACGAATGAAAATAGTCTACGCGCAGGCGAGGCCGGTGGAAAACATTTTGACAGTGGTAGAAAATAAAAGGAACGCCTGTAAAAAAGTCTGTCCGTTTATTTTTTTGTTTTGTTTTTTTACATTGGTAGAATAATTTTAACAGTGGTAGAAAAAGTAAAAAAAAAAATGTTTCTATCCCTGTAATTTATTTTTATTTCCTCCCTCTGCCCCAGCCCATTTTGCTCTTACGCTTACGCTGTTTCACCCGCCGCTTTCAAGAAGACGATCGTTTCCGAACCTGTGCTCCCAGGTGTCCAAGCAGCCTGTCCTGACTGGTCGTGTGCTGCACGTAAGCCCGCAACATCGTCCTCGACTTCTCCAGCTTCGACTTGAGCTCGTGTTCGCGATCCAGACCCACCAACTCGAGCTCGTGGTCACTGTCGGTCGAGCAGGCGTCCGAGAGTACGCCCTGGTCGTCTTCCTCGAGCTAGAACAAATGCGGCCACCGCCGACGCTGAATGCTACTTATCTGAACCACCGATTGCCCACTCGTAGTAATGCGGAGAGCAAGTCGTCTGCTTCTTGCGCAGGAGTTGCGGTGACGTCAGAATGACGCCGAGCTCTGATTGGCTTTGATTGAAAGGATAGTGGGTAGAGCTCAATGCTAGATGCCTGGAGGTCTACCCTCTATTTAATTTCAATCAGCTAATAAGAGCTCGGCGTCGTCTTGACGTCACCGCAACTCCTGCGCAGAAGCAGACCAGTTGCTCTCCACAGAAGCCTCGCACCTAAGGGGGAGGGCTGACTTAATCACTAAATATGCAAGTTGGTACCCAACTAAACGAAAGATATATCTGCCATTGCTGACCTCTCGCCTTGCTGAGATGGCGAGCCACTGAAACGGGCGTTTACGAGCCTTCACAAAGGCCATTGCTAGGAAGAAGAACAAAGTAGAATCTAAAATGGCAATGAACTGTCCTGCTGTGGTAGTCGTGAAGGGAAGTAAACAGAATAAAAGGAAACAAAAATTGAAGGTAAGCTGAAAGGTAAACAAAGGCACCTCGTGCATTTGTTTACCCTCCAGTTTACCTTCAGTTTTTGCTTTCCCCCGATCTCTACCATTGATGGGCACACTTGGCTGCCTCGTCATCGCATATTCTCCGTTTCCCTTTGATTGACGTGCCCCCCTCTGCGTTTTGATGCGCTACAAAGACGCTTTTTGGAACACTGTAGCTCTCAAGTTCGGGCGGCACCTCTGACGGGCAAAATCAAATATCTTTCGGTTGTATGTTATTATGCTTTCTCACTTTGTTTGCGGACGCTAAGCTGGCAGAATGCCATTGTTATAATATATATATATATATATATATATATATATATATATATATATATATATATATATTAGTGAAAGAAAACAAGAAATCCACAAGAGAAGCATTCATGTCGTCTTGATAACCCGAAAGCATGAGTGGCATTTTTCTTTTGTTTATTTAAAATTTGTTAGTCCTTTAAGACGCTCTGTTACTTTTGAGTGACATTGGCTCGTGCGCAAGGACGTTTAAACAGCCCAGGACCCGGCATGACGTCCTGCTCAGTGACGCGCCTGCCTTGTGCACCAATGCCACCACGTCATGCCGAACCATGCTGGGGTGGACTGAAGAGGAAGGCATGCTCATTGCCAGCATAGTAGGCTGAAAGTGATGGTGTGGGTGTTATCTGCTTCTCTGCATTGTGGCAGAAACACCAGACACGCATGATCCGCACAGCGGCACCGATGCTATCAGTCGAGTCACACGTGGTCAATTTGGAATCTGTTGTCTAGAATCAAAAAGAAAAGAAGAGATGGAAGCTGTTTTGATATCAAACCCTACTAAGCTGAACTCCAGATCTGTTTAGTCTTCAGCAAACATGTGTAATGTCGAAGCTTTTATAGGTCTCGTGTAGCCTTTGTCGCATGAACATAAGGACCACTTCAATTCTTGGATTAGGCTCATCGCATTGGGGTGGGCTCCAGCTCCTCATGAATCGACGGATGAACCCTCGCCCAGCTATGACCGCACGTTTCCGCCTAGCCCACTTTAATTTCAGCTCAGTACAAATGATCCAAGGCTTCGGGGCAAGTGTGGAGGCACAGGGATTAAATCTGGCGCAACCGTCGTAGATCTGCTCAGCCCATCATCTATGTGACCTGTGCTCCTGATTGTTGTGACATGGACAGGCATTGTACAGGCGTCCAGTCATGTAATCACAGTGTGGAGCACATTTCAAACTTTGGGTAGGCCGGTCCAAACCAGCCCGCAAAACGTGTCCCGGAAATATCAGAGAGGTGTCGCCTGCGACATCAACGGTGACGTTTTCGGGGTCCTACAATGCTTCACCATCGCTGACTCGTGCCACTTCCTTCTCTTCCACGAGAGAGGCGAGGCAGTAGTTGCATGCCTTGGTTGCGGGTAGCAGGACAGCTGGTACTAAAACACGCTCCGATAGAAAACCAAAACCTAGAATCACGTCCAAATTAGTTTCTTTGGAACGCCGTAAAATGCTAAATATGCCTTTTCGTGCACAAGACTCAGTCGTTTTCGATGATGCCCAGAACGCTCCTCATTTAAACCATACCTTTACAAATACAAATTAAAAACTTCTTACACAAAATTAATTAATGTAATTATACCAAACATTTTTAAAGTTCCTAAATAGTCCCTTTGGCGGAGACCAAGTTCATATGCTTGTTTTTTACGGGTTGTGGTGACGTCAGAACTGTCAGAATGCCAAGCTCCGATTGGCTTTGATTGAAGGATAGCGGGTAGACTTCAAGGCAGCTTGTTTCGAGGTCTACCCACTATCCTTCCAGTCGAAACCAATCAGAGTTCGGCATCTTTCTGACGTCACCGCAACTCCTGCAAAACAAGCAGACAAACTTGCGCTCTGCATAGGACATCAACCTTTTTTATGTGCAATGAGTACTTTTTGCAGAAGTGATTTGGCTCGCATTTCGAGAAACACCTTGTATGATAACTTGCGAGAGTGAAGAGGGCACTCCTCAACTGAAGCTGGTGCACCACCATCTTGAAAACGCCAGAAAGCATGCGGCTTCACCCGAGGAGCTCCATCTTCTTTACAGCACATCTTATATAACCTCCCTGGTTCAGTATGACAATGCCTCAGTACCAGCGGGAAACTAATTACGAAACCAACAGCAGGTGGGCGGGAGCATGAAAAGATGAAGAAAGCATTACGCAAAGAGAGGAACATACGCACAAACAGGACACAATCGAAGCCCTATCGGCGGAGGGACGCTTTTTGGCGGATGCCCTTTGTCGGCCTACGGGTCAAAGAAATTTAGACGTTCGTGTTCAGATGGCGTAAGGTCAGTCTGCCTTTGAAGCAAAGCGAGGCTGGATTATGCTGCAGATGAGGAATTTAGCCAGTGCGGTGTGAATGCCACCCTGGGGTGTTTAATGTGCATCGTGCAGTAGTGACACACAACCACACGCCTACACAATGCTCATCAGGATCCCCCCCGAAGCGCACGGATTAAACCCAGCGTCTCTGGGTTCTGCAGCGTGAGCTTTCGCTTCACATCCTCCGAGCTGCGGCACACTAACACACTCGGCTACCGATCCCCCCCAAGCTACAGGTCAAACCTTTTTCATGTAGCTGATAGGTGACTACCCAGTAAGTAAAATGTCGCCTCACTGCTTGTGCAATGTTCTGCCCGTAGCATACTTTTTTTTTTTTTTCCTGCGTTACGATTTTTGGCTTTAGGTGATATGTACCCTTGAGGTTCCGACTGGTGGTTCCTCCTCCGCAGTCGCATAGTCCTCGTCATTGATGGTCGAGGACGACGGTAGCCTCGCAATTACGTTCTCCGGTTGCTGCTCCTTGATGGTGGTAGAAAAGAACGAAAGTGCTTTAAGAACAGAAATAAGTGCCCTACAGAAGCATGTGGAATAAAAACAACGCACGATTAAAATGCACTAGATCACAGAAAGTATAAAACATAGAGAGGACGAAACACAGACGACTACATTCTGAAAGAATGTGGTCGTCTGTGTTTCGTCCTCTCTATGTTTTATACTTTCTGTGATCTAGTACATCTTACCAACACGCTCGTTAGGAATTTAAAATGCAATTTTGGTTTTTGAAAAGACCACGACTACCCCTAGAAAGCAAAGACCCACTGTAAAATACCGTAAAATACCCACTGAAAACTGGGTTAATCTAGACATGGGCGCTTGTCCGGTCAGGACGGGCACTTTACGTATAATTTGCAGAATTGCTAAGTTTGAGAAATGTGAATAGTGGGCGCTTGAACGAAGTGGGCACTTCTGCGGTATTTTACGGTAGTCATTTCTGCACAGCAGTCAACAGACCTGCCAAATTACGCGAGCACCAAAGAGAAGGCTGGGAACGTAGGTGCACATGCCGCACCCGCTCGCCTTATCCTTGATAATTGTGTTGTGTGAAGTGAATCAGCCCAGTGGGCGTCTGCACACTGTCTCCGCTGCGGACAAGAAATTTAGCGAGTGAAACACAAACATGCGGCTCTGACGTAACACCGCCGCGGTGGTGCTGGCGTCGGCACAACATATGCGCCTACGCCTTTCCTTGTGCGAATCTGGTTTCTGCGCACAAACAGTGTCCACACCTGGTGGGGGCAAACGCGGGCTTGTTTATAAATGGTGCATTGGACTAGAAGAAGTGAGGACTGCACCATGCACAGCTTTGATCAGCACTCGATGTAAGTGCCCAGAAAAGATGCATCACACAGTAGTGATACATGATGGTGTACCAGATTGAAAAAGACAGGGGTGGGGATTTATATGTATAAAAGATCCTAAGCCAATAACGAAAATAAGGTGGCGATGTACGCACTTGCTACGTACCATTTGTTGTAGGTGTTTGCATTTGAAGTTACTGCTGCAGATACCGGCACGTACAGTGTGTGGAGCTGCACTTGCAGCATGCTCCTTGGTGCTTGGGTAATTTAGCGAGGTGCTCGATCAGTAAAAGGCAGCAGCATGGGCATCCACAGAACTTTTTTCAAGGAGGGGAGGGAGGGGCCTAACTTATTACGAGAGAGAGAGAGGGAGAAAGGGGGAGTGTAAAATCTTTTTCGATAGAAGAAACCACCATTGGCCAAACGGGCACTATGTTTTATTAGGCCCGGAGTCCTTCGGCCGTATTATTTTGCTTTCATTGACGGAAATAAGGGTAACGTCAGAATGTCAACTTTGATGTTGTTGGTTTTTATGAACACGTCGGCTTCAAAGTCCCAAGACTCCGCCGTGGTTGCCACATTCGATAATCCTACAATGATGCCGACACGAGTATGAAAAAAAAAAAAAAAAAAAGAAGCCCGAGTTGCACAGCTCCTACATCACGACATGACAAATATCTGACAACGGCTCAAGGCTACACGATCATTGCCTAAGTTCTTAGAAGATATCCCAAGGACCCGACGGCCGCTAGAACAGCTCTTGCTCGTTTGAAAATGACTGACAGCTCGGAGGAGATTCAAACGTTGACTCACCATCACTGCAACGCGAAGCGGGCTTTCAAAAAACGCTCCTCCAGAATGCTTGGAATGAACCACCGAGTGCCTGAACTTGCCAAACCATCAACGTCGCCAAGATATGTCGTGATGGTCTTCAAGGTTTGCGAGGCGATGAGATGCCACATGCTGACAGTATTTAAAACGACGAATCCAAGGAACTTAAAAGCTGTTGCTCCATGCCCAGAAAAAAGAAATAATCAAGAACAAAAAAAAAAAAAAGAGAGCGGAAGTATGTTGCTGGATTTATCAGGAGTTCAAAAAAGTTGGTTCCGTTATTTGAATTGGACGGAGACTTGCACCACCCAGTGATACCCAGTATTCATTTCTCGCCTTGCTCGCACGCAGCAGCAAGAAAAACTAAAACAAACCCGGAAGAGACAAACAGCAATCAGGAAACGAAAAGAACACAAAAAAACGAGAAAAATATAAAGTAGAAAAACATATCTCGGAACCGCTTGGATTAAGAAGTCGATCCCAAATCCGATTTCAACCTGTGAGCCAACCTAATCCAATATTTGTTTTTCTTTTTTTGCGGCAGCGCATTTGGCGCAGTTTTTAAGCGGCGCGCACGCGCGCTTCGGCTTCGTTGTTTTGGGGAGTACACGTGGTTAGCGCTGGCGCCATGGCAAGTGCTTTTCCGGCTTTTCCCGGCTTCAGGACGTTGTTACCGTTGGTCGCCTTCATCTTTTATCGATTGGGCGGCGATGAAAGACACCTGCAGACCGCGGATTTGCGGCAAGAGTACGATTACATCATCGGTGAGTGTGTTGCACCGCACGCTCACAAGAAGTAGCATTAACACCATGTCGCGTCAGTTTCCTGAAAAGTATCGCTTGAAGTTTTCAATTTAACCAACCAGATGTCACTCCCTTGTTTGTTTGCCATGTTGATATTAACCTAAAAAAAAAAAGTTTTTTTTTTTTTTTTAGTTGAAGAGAAAGTAGCACGGACACACAACGTCTCTAACTCAGCTCACGACCAACTCTCTCAGCTACTATTCAACCAAACTCCTTATATACGGAATTACAACCGCCACAAAACCACATACCCCTGTCAGAGTTCACAAGCTTTTTGTCTAAACTAACCAAAGGTATCACTGTGTGTGTATGTCTAGTTCAAAATCATTGTATATTTTTTTGTGACCTCTAGCTGACAAGGTTTTTTTGTCTAAACCGAAAGGTGGTTGTGCTTTGTAGATGGTCTCACTTAGTTTGTTTTGTGATGTGGGTGAGGGTTGTGCGCGCGTCCTTGAAAAACAGGATGTGCTGTGGTTTTGTGGCAGTTGTAGTTCTGTATATAAGGAGGTTGGTTGGATTAAATTATTAGCTGAGCTGGAGACGCTGCCTGTCCCTATTGCTTTCTCTTCAACTGAAAAATATTTCCCTCTGCCCCATTCTCGGGTTAATATCATCATGGTAAAGTTCCACTTGCTCGCCTGCGCACTAACCGTAATCTTGTTTGTTTGTTAATCTATCTATCAAGAAAGAAGTCTTTGACGTAAAATGAACCTGGCATGTCACTCATGAAGGAAATCGTTGTCATACTTCGTCTAAAATGCATCCGCAGCTTTTTTTTTTTCTTGCTTTTATTGTGAAAATATTTTTGGTTTCTGGAGTTTGTTGCTTTTTCTCGAAGGCCCCGAGATCGAGGAAACAAGTGTATTTGGGTTCATGTTATTACGGAGAAGGCGCGTTGTGTAATTGAGATTTCGGTTGCACGCCAAAAGATCACCAGAGGTGGTAAAAATTAATCCTCAGCCCTCCGCTGGGGCGTGCCAGGTGCCCTTCGATTGGTTCGGCGCGTAAAACCCCCAAATTTCACTTTTATAGTAATATTAGCAATAATCTTAATTCAAACCTGAAGGGCTCTGACACCATAGAAAGGTCGTTGACCCATACTTAAAGCCTGTGGTGTCGTATTACTAAAGAACAGAGAAACAAAATGGACGCTGGGGAGGAGGCCGTCTCTTCTCCAGCGTTCGCTTTGCTGAAGTGGAAAGAGGTGGGAGGAGCTTCCACTTCACAGACTATGGTGGGAGCTCCGACTCCCTCGGGAGGCAAACGGTGGCCAGGAGCCAGATGGATGCCACCTGGTGACGAACAGTCAGCGGGTTCCACCCCACCATCCCCAAAACCTCCCGTGTGGGTAACTCACGGTGACGTGGTAGACTAGGAGAGGCTTGCTGGCAAAGAACTGCGTAGGCGGCACGCCGCTGCACACTTTTGAGGGACGCTCGACGGTTATGGGAAGACCAGAACGGTGTAGAGGTGCCGCACCACACTAGCTCCAGCCCCCGGGTGCCTCGTAGCACAAATCCTAGCATTCGACAGGATCTGGAGGTCACCTCAGCGATAAAGGTTGAGGATGTTAAATTGGAGTCTATTGTTGCACCAAGGAGCCTTGCACGGCTGGTCACAGGGAGTGCCATTCTGTTCAGACTGTTGTGGCTGGTAGCTTGTCTCCTTGATGTAGTGATGAGGGTCGACAAACACTCTTGTTGCTGAGGGGGAGCTTGTTTTGAATAGACCGATTGTGGACAATGGTCAGGTCGTCCTTCCGATATTGGAGTGGGTGGTGGACAGGTTGAATGATTATATTAAATCATTCGCATACAGAACGGGGGATGCACTGTAGGGAGGATGTGATGTAATTTATGAAGACATTAAACAGGGTAGGTTCCAGAACGCTGCCCCGGGGAATTCCCGACAGGACACATTTTACGGTTGAGACTGCCCCTTGGGACACCACTCGGTAGTGATTCAGAAGAAGTCTGAAATTAATTTCTCGAGACAGGTTAAAATTGCCCACCTTAGTACATTTCTGACGGAAGAATTCAGTGGTCCACCTTGTCAAGGGCTCGCTTAAGGTTGAGTTGCTAGACTTCACAAGGGGTGCGGTCATCAAAAAATTAGCTCGGCGTCTGAAAGGTAATAATCAGGGCTGACTCGCAACTCCGATCGGGTCGAAATTCGTGCTGCCAGTGCGAGAGACGATCGTGCGGCTCCAGGTGTTCAAGGAGCTTTTGGTTGATGATGTGCTACATTGTTGTACACACAACACTGGTCGTCGAAATGGGCCCATAAGAGGCAACTGACAACACAGGGGATCCGTTCCCTTTATGTACTGGTGCGACAAGTGCCAGTTTCCAGTGGTGAGGGACTGAGCCAGCTCATAGAAAATTTGCTCAAGTCGACAGCACCTTAAGTGCGCCTAATGCACCACCCTGACCAAGTCCCTCTTCAGTTTACGTCGAGGAGCAGTGGCAATCAGTTCGTCGAATGATGTGTCATTGAACGACGTGTCATCGACAGATCGTTTCGTTAACATGCTGCGTTTCATCGACAATTTGTATCATTGAACCGCTTCACGCATTCGTTTTATCAACACATTGCACCGTTTCGTCGAACACAACCCTGCTGTTTTCGCAACACACTTTTTGCGTCTCACCTGCTTTAGGGGGGAGAGAGAAGAGGAGGGCCCAAGGCTCAGGCAAACACACCTCAGTTAATCACGCGCTAGCGTTTAGCAGCTTCCAGATTTGATTACGCACTTAGTAAAAAAATACTATATGTTGTCTTCGAAATGTTGCAAGAGCATGTTGCTGCGAAACATCACAGTGTCAACAAAATGTGTATTCACAAAACATGTTTCGACGAAACGGTGAACTTGTCGAGGTGCGCGTGCTTGCAAGTATGCATCGACCAAATCAGTTAAATAGATCGAGGAAATATAATTTCTTTTTGCAGTCGGTGCGGGCTCGGCTGGTGCGGTGCTGGCCAATCGGCTAAGCGCCGATCCCAGCCTTCAAGTATTGCTCCTCGAAGCTGGGGGTTCCGAGAGCGTTTTGGCCGACATTCCACTGGTGGCTGCTACTCTTCAGGGCTCAGCCCTCGACTGGGGCTACCGCACCATCACACAGGAGGCTGCCTGCTTCGGTCTGCATGAAGGGGCGAGTGTTTTATTCATGCTTTCATTCATGCATTAAGTCAGCAAACATTCATTAGCCCTAATACATGGTTAGGAAAAGTGGGAACTGATCGTTGGCTTCAAAGACTGGCCAGAAGGTGCTTTGAGCCATCTCATAATCTATGGATAGATGGATAGACAGCTGAACCCTCTAAATCGGGCGGTGGCTTCCGCCACCTGTACTTCCATTAAAGGAATACTGCAACGAAATTTCGGTGCTTAGTTTTTGGTCTATACGTGTTCAAGGTAGCAGTATCACATCAGACACACCAAACTCTTGTTGAAAAAAGCACCAAAAGGAGTTTTAAAACAAATTAAACGATTAGGAAAGGGTACCTGGTGGATGTCGGTAAAACCTCGTTTGTAATGCCCGTCTAGGAACCTTGACAGGTAGTGACGATGCATATCTCGCCTAGAACTATACATGCCTTGAACCTGACGTCACCCCACCAGCTCTCCGGCCACCACGAGAAAAGAGGGGAAGGAGGAACTTCCCTCTCGCCGGGAGTCTTTTTTGTGTGTCCCAGATGTCACTATTGTGCCTCTACAAGATTATAGAAGATTATCCCGTCATTCAGTTGCGGTCGCCCGATCGCTGGCATGCTTCGGTAGGTGGAGCGGCTAGGACATCCTGTCAACGTCAGCCTCATTGCAGCTTTGCTCATCCCGAGACAATTTATGTCACGATTGCGCCGGATGTCACATGCCCTCCGCTGGCTGCTCTCTGAGCACTTGCCAGAGTGAGCCGTTAACGAAAAATATAGCCATCTGGCTGAAGATACAAACATGCGATTGTAATTATTATAAGGCAATTGAATGCAAAGGTGCAAGCGAGCTGGACAAGGATGACGAAAATAATCCTTAAAGAAAGGGAACAAGAGGGACAAAGGACAAACAGAAATCTCCAAACACAGCTAGGTGACTGGTGTGTGACCGGAAAAGTCCGCCTGGTCCGAGTATCGAACCCGGGCCCTCTCCATTTCCAGTGGAGCGCTCTACCAACTGAGCTAACCAGGGGTTAGACGTCAGTAGAGCAAACAGCTTTTATCAGCTGCCACCAGTCTAACACCAACAAGGGTGAAAGCTTGCATTTTAAGGTTATGATTGCAGTCAAACCCGTTTATAACGAACAGCAGGAAACGCTGCGATCAGTTCGATATAGCAAAAAAACATTTACATCGAACTTCCGCGATGAGTTCGTTGTAAGGCGAAGAGCTTCTCTTTCTTTCTCATCTCTTCAGTTCCGCCTTGTAACACGGCGCTGGAAAGATTTCTTCTTTTTTTTTTTTTGCATGCGTGCAGAGTTTGTACACTTTAGGATGAAAATATTTTTTTTCTGTGTGTGCGTGCAGAGTGTATTTTTTTAGCTTCTCCCCTTCTGAATCGCTGATTCGCTCAATTTTGTTCGCAACTTGAGCTTTTGGAATTTTCTTTCTTTCATACTTTTTTTTGGGGAAGGGAATGGCTAGAAGACGATTGTCTGCGCGTTTTTGGAAGCCTCCCGGGGGGGGGAGTTCGATATAGACAATATGTTGTTCGTTATAAAACATACTTTTTCATGTATTTTTATTTAAATTTTCCGTGAGTACGATATCGACAATAATTCGCTGTACGTGGGTTCGTTCTAAATGGGTTTCACTGTATAAGGCAATTAAGTGCAAAGGTGCAAGCGAGCTGAACAAGACGTCTAACCCCTGGTTTGCTCAGTTGGTGGACCGCTCCACTGCGAATGGAGAGGTCCCCGGGTTCGATACCCGGACCAGGCGGATTTTTTCGGTCGCGCTCCAGTCACCTAGCTGTGTTTGGAGATTTTTATTTGTTCAAATTGTCCCTCTTGTGCCCCTTCTCCAGGGATTATTTTCGTCATGCAATTGTAATTTACGGATACTGTGGATCATATTCAGCCTATTTCTGAACACGACGGGTATATTTCATTAAAATAACTTAACATAGTTTGTTTTACCTTACAGTGGGCCACAGCAGACGCTTCGAGCCATCCCAGCCAATCTAGTAGTGCTGTGAATGTAACATGCGACAGTGCACCCCTCCGAAAGCTCATGTGACAGTCAAACTGGTGTTCTGTGAGCTGACAGTCAAACGGCATTGGATTGGCTTCGATGGCTGGTAGTGTTCTGTGAGGTGCATTGTAAGGCGAATCAAAGTACAGTACCTGGCATTTGTGAGAAAAGATAATTGTGTTTTTTCAGCCCGCGTAAATGGACTATGTGTCACAGAAGGCTCAAACTCTGTGAGAGTGTGACGCTAGCGGTTGAGATAGAATGCGAAAGTATGAGAACATGGCAATGCCTGGATCAAAAGATGATTGAGAAAGACTATATTTCTTTTGTTAGCTGACATATGCCTGAGCCTAATTCGTCCTAACAAGGAATGGTATTGCAAGCACCTCCAGCATCTTTTTCAGTGAAAACAAAGAAAACAATATTATATTTCTTGCTGACGAGTGTTTCTCACTATATAAATGCCACATGCATCCATGCTTGCAATTCTTATTTTGACAATCTTTGGCTTAGGAGGATGTCGGCTCATAGACAAATTTCGGCTTTCTCAATTATCTTTTATTCCAGACAACATCATGTTCTCTAACTTTCACATTCTATCCCAACTGCTAGCGTCACATACTCACGAAGTTCGAGCTTTCTACGATGCATAGTTTATTTACCCGGGCTGAAAAACACAGTTCTCTTCCCTCGGGAATGCCCTGAACACTAACATGAATGCATTCCAAATTGGAATTCGCTCTGTACAGAAAAGCAAGTGGCCTCGGGGCAAGGTCGTGGGGGGGTCGAGCGTGCTCAACTACATGCTCTACGTCCGAGGGAGCCCCCGAGACTACGACAGCTGGGAAGAGCAGGGTGCTATGGGCTGGAGCTGGGCAGACGTCAGGCCCTACTTCCTGCGCTCTGAGCACAACAGGGACCCCGACATTGCGCGGAACGGTGAGTGGCAATGCCTCCAGCACGCCGGAAACCAGACAATTCAGAATTCTTGGTAGGGCCATTTGCTTCTGCAGAAATGCCGCACGAAGACTATAATTTGTGTTTTTAAAAGAAACTCGAAAAAATAAAAAGAGTGGTCGTGGATATCTAAGAAAGGGTAAAAAAGAGAGCTCCGGTAGTTTTTTAAGCTACCCTAACTAAACACATTTTCAGAATACTTAGCATGCTACGTATTCTCTAAAGTTAAAAATAGATATTGAAAAATTGAGAAACGTCACGCGTTGTATAACTTGCAAGTCGAGCAAGCAGTCTGAAATGCAGTATTCTGCGCATGTTTCCGTTTTTTGGCACGAGCTTTAATCAAGTCATGATTTCACACCATCATACTTTTCGTAAACCATCAAGAACAAGCTGGACTGCCCACATTTGTTCATTATTACAATTTCTGATGTCACATTTTCGCTGTTTCCAGTAGTCTCTCGGCCTTGCGGACCAAATATAAAACTTCAATAACCTTGAAAAAAAATTTTTTTGTGACTTGCGATATGGGTTACTACAGGCTTGCAATAATTCAGACTCAGATATTTCATACTTCTGGTTAATTCAAACAAATTTCAAGATTTTGGTTGTCCCGTTATGTTTTTTATGTATTCATAAGCCGCCTAATTCAAACGGTGTTTTTACTGTAATCCATACTTTTTATTCCCACGTCCCTGTTGAGTGCGCTTCTTTCCGAGCACCGATGCATGCAGGGAAGCAACATCCGCAAAACTTGCTTGCACGGGTGTTGCTTCTTCGCAGTGCACTAGTGCTCGGTGAGAAGTTCACTCAACGGGATTCAAGCAGGGCACACATGAGCTATGAAAACGGGCTTACGCTGAAGTTTCCACAGCAGCTTGCGCGAGCGCTGTGATGTGGTGGCATGGCATAGGTCCACATCAGAGCCTCCGCGCAAATTATGAAAACTGCCACGCAGTGCCCGTTTTCATTGCTCATGTGTACCCTGCTTAATAGTTCACATTAGACTTCTTAACCTAGTGAACAAACCTAATTTTGTTTTGAGTTGTCATGTGCTGTTTAAACTATCCACGATAAACAACATTTTTGAGAGATAAATAAACTTCTGTCATACATTTCACAAATGTTTCATGTGTGTGGCATGCCTGCTTATGATCAGTAGGCCTATGTCGAGGAAAGCATAAAATATCTGCTTTGTATGCCTAGCCATTCATACGGAAAATCATAATTTTATCTTGCATCATACTTAGATGAATTTCTGATAATTCAAACAAACTTCCGTTGCTTCCTGAAGTATGTATTGACGAGAGTCTATATTGTAGATGAGATGTGTCTATTAAAGTGTTCAATCAATTTTGAGGCAAATCATTGACTATCGGTACATTGCCACAGCCCCTTTAAAGATTGACATATACTAAAACCCGAGGCTAAGGGAAATGTGGGAGATGCATACAACATGTTTTGAGGTCTGCTGTATGTGTTTTTTGTTTTTTCTCAGTCTCAGGTATGGCTATCTGCAAGTTTGTTATGATATGAATCCAAAACAGCCTACCCTAACTTCATCTGCATTAAAGGGGTCATGAAACGCTTTTCCAACTTTTTCCTGTTTAGCTTTCCTCCATTCCACCAAACAGTTCAAGGAGACGAAAAGAGGGGAGGCCCCTCTTGCTCGGAATCTGGTTTGTGTACCCGGACATAGCCATTGTCCCTCTAGAAGATTAGCCATTCGCTCAAAATTCAGACAAAAGTTGCTTTCCCCAACCCGTTCACCCCGAAGCTGACAGTGCTGTGGAAGCTACGTGCTCATTGGGCCAGCCACACTTGCCACGTGATCACGCTCCTTCGCGCATACCCACGCGCAGAGAATGAGGTCAGGTGATGAAAGGGAGGCGGCTGATTGGTCCGGCAAACGTGTAGCTTCCACCACAATGTCAGCTTAGGGGTGAAGGGAATAAGAGGGGTCCGGTTTCGTGTGACGTGCGTTTGGACCCGATGATGCGCGTTTGGGACCGCGGATGTATCACAGTGAAAAGACAGAGAGCTTATGAAGGGGAGGTACAAAATAGTCCGCTGTGTTTTCAAATTTTCGCACTGAAAGTCAGGCTTTTGACTTTCTACCTTTTTTCTTTTGGCCCACTGAATGATGTGCTATTAGTAAAATCCCAATCTAAGATGATTTATCCCAACCCAAAATTCGTTTCATGGGCCCTTTAACTATGGTAGCAGTATTTTTGTTAGTTTGATTTATAGCATAAGCCTGAACACTTTTTTTTCTAAGGGAAGAAAACACTGAGAGGATTGCCTGCCTGGCTGGAAATGGAGTTTGAATGCACGTTTTAACTTTTAATCTTTCCTGTCGTTTTCCATACTTGTTTTGCAGTTACTTTCATTTATTCACGCACAAAATACCCCACACTGTCGCAGACCCAAATAGACGAACAAAGCATATATGTCTTGTGTTAAGGTGTTTTATTTATTTTTTCTTTGTGCATTATACAGTCGAATCTCGTTAATTCAAACTCGAGGGGGACCGAAAATTTGTTTGAATTACCGGGAGTTTCCTTCCATAGAGACGCAAAGGATGGGACCTGCATGTTAGTTTGAATTATCCACAAGTTTGAATTAAAGGGGCACTGACACGTCAAAATCATATCTTTTTTTTATTATCCGAAACGATTAAAAACAGTGCCGGGACATTATCCTCAAAATTCGAAACTTGGGAATTCAGTATTTGTGAATTAAAAAAACAATTTCCAAATGCCGAATTTGAAGTTCCCGCGCGATCCCCGCCAATGCAGTCAGTCAAATTTTGCGGTCTCCTGCGACTCGACTTTCTCTCGGACCTCCGCTGACCCGATGCGAGGAGGAGGCGAGCTGGCGCGCGGGAAAAAACCGGTTTCTTCGCCGACTCGCCGATCTGCTCGAGCGCCGCCACGTTTTCTGAGAGAGGACACAAATCTAGGAGGGGACATCTCACCGAACTCTGATTTTTGGTATTTCAAAAAGAGGGGCCGTATTGCGTTCACAATTGCGTTAAAAAACATGTTTTACGATTGCCTTTATTAAATGTTATAGAAATGTCGCCTACAAAGCTTCTAAATTTCCTGATTTTTGACGTCACCGATCAAAAGAAGCAAGGAGGTAGCGGCGGGAGATTTAAACAGCAAAACTAAAAAGGCACGCGCGCTCGCGGGGAAATTTTTTTTCGCAATGAGGTTTTTTTTTGCGTGTCTATGACTACAACTTGCGTCGTTTTAGACAATAAAAAAAATACGACCTTTGGGGTGTCAGTGCCCCTTTAAGAGAGTTTGAATTAACGAGATTCGACTGTAATAGGAAAAGCTATGATCACTTTTCTTTCATCAAAACTAACATGAGATTACAGTTACTCTATTTTGATTAATATGGTAACCACCTTGTTCCCACCATTTGAAACATCTTAGAATTCGTGAGACTGTGCACCCACCCACCATTTTGCTATCGCGGTGCTTTCGTAAAGCCATAGTCGCACTGCTGCAGACATTGTCCGAAGCGTGTTTTTTCCTCGCATGAGGGTCCTCTCGCGTCAGTCACACACAAACGGTCTGCAGGCGTGTTTGAAGTATACAAATGCCTGCAGACATGCTTCGGCTGTGTTTGCAGGCAATTCTGTCATCGTGTCTGCGGAAAAAATCCTGTCTTTTACGTGACGTGCGAGCAAAGTTGTTGCGGCGTCAGGTCGTTCTTTCGTCCTGTCTTCCAACGAATCAAACTAACGGATGTGGTTTTGTGCGCACACGCGCAGGACACCATAATGTTGGCGGCTTGCTGTCGGTGATGCGTGCCCCGTACGCGACGCCATTGGCCAGTGCTTTTGTGGAGGCCGGAGTTCACCTGGGTTACCCTGCCAGAGACATCAATGCCGGACAGCTGACGGGTACGTAATTTATTTGGATTCGATTTTGAAAGTGCCCTGGGGCCGTGTATAGTTTTATGACGTTTGAATCGTTTGTTCACGCAGACATGGAGGTGTCATATTTCCCGGACTGCATACGGCCGCCGACCGATTTTTTAAACGCCGATAATTCAGACTTGTTCGATATTTCGGACCTAAAGGAGGAACCGTGACCTACCCGATAGAAATAGTGCATATTCGCGAGCAATGTTTCGGACAGCTTGAAGTCCGAAAGTTTGATTTTTCGGACAAAATCGTCGCAAGCGAGCAGCGGGAAACACCACCGAGAAGCGACCATTTTGGATTCTATGTTGGCTGCACATGGATTGGCTTGGTTTGGCAGCACTACTTAAATACTGTTAAGTCCTACTGCTAGGTGACGCTGTACGGCTTTTTCTTTTTGTCCAGCTGCGCGTCATTATCATCATCATTGTTGTTTCCATTTTGCTTTGTTCATTTGCCATTTCGGTCATGGACTTGCGCCTCTCATCTCAATCTCGTCTCGGTGAATCGTGTTTTCGGACTACGCTGGCTTGGACGTCATTGCCCCATCTGTTCTTCCGCCGCCGCATTGTGTAGCTAAGAAGCGCGGAAAGTACTTGACCATAACGCTAGTAAAGGGGACAGCAATTCTCAAGCTAACAGAAAGTTGCCGAGCGCAAGCGGAGGCGTAACCTAAAACAAGGCTCGCAGGCGTAACCTGAAGCAAAACACTATTTGCAGCTTTTTTAAGCCCGACTAGACGTTATAAAGGCACGTTTTTTAATCTGCTGATTTTCCGGACTGCTCTATTATTCAGATGTATTTTCAGTCCCTGCGAAGTCCAAAAAATCGGTCAGCAATTGTAGTATGGTCTGCACCCGACGAATATACAGTAGTCCCTTGTTATAACGAAGTCAACGGGACGGAAAAAAAAATCGATATAAGCAGTAATTCGATAAAAGCGATAGAGCCAAAAAAACAGTGCCAGCAGCCTTGAAGGTTGACGCGGACACTATGGTACACTCTGATTGTATATTTAATCAAACAAACCTTGGTTATGAACATCTTGCAGCAGCTTTACCGAGTAAAAAAATAATTGAGTGGAGTTTGCCGATAATTTCATCCGGGCATCAGTTCTCCTCGAACTGCTCCAGGCATCGCAAGAACACCGCCACCATCACTGCACTCCACTTTGTTTCGAAGCAGCCTGTAGGATGTTTTGCGTCTCCGCAGTCGTCGGCGTTTCCCGAGGTGCCTCTTCAACGTCGCTTCGTGTTTACCCTGGCCGCATGCAAGATCTCTGATTTCAGCATCCGTGGCAGGAGCAACAACGGGAACGTCCACATTGACAAGCGCGAACGAATCAAAGTTATACTCGGTGGCTTTGCCAACATGTTTTCACACACTCCTGTAAAGATCATCGCAGCTATGGGAATCGTGCACCGGCTCGGCAAGCATGCTCGCGAGAGAAAATCCGACGGTTGCAAAGCAGTTGACAATCTTTCATCTTCGGGTCGCAGGCGCGCGTTTCTCTTGCTTGAGAAACTTCTTGCACCCGTCCAATCCTTGCTTGTTCTGCAAAATATGGAAGACAGTGTCGAACAGCTAACGCCGGAATGTCAAATTCTTTTGCGCTTTCGGACTTAGGCCGGCCACTTTGTTCAACCTTGCAGATCTAAGCGAGGTTGAGTGTATAGGGACAAACTGCACAGTCGAACCCGGATAAATCGAATTGAAAGAGGATTGTAAAATATTTCGATATATCAATAATTTGATATACAAAAATATGTCAACTTAAGCTCCAGATGCAATTTCCGCGCGTCTCTGCTAATATTGAAGGCCGCGACAAACGGGACCTTACCAAATAGAGCCTCTAAGAGCCGCTAAATACAGTAGAGCTTAGTTGGTGAAGATCTCAAACACCGCCGCGTAAAGGAAAGCGTAAACAAAGATAAGGCGTTCAAAGTGTGATTGCTCAACCGTTGTTGTCAACACACTCGTCTTGAAGACTTTTTTTTTTTAACAATTGCTTTTTTGTTGTTGCGTAATGCCGTGCGGGTATGCTGGCTTGGAGGTCTGCCAGCCCCACAACACAATCTATGTGCTCGCCGCGGGCACAATCCGACCTCGGGAGAAGCGACCGGCCGCCATGCTTCGTTTGCTATATCAAGTGTCCCCGCCATGGGAGTTCGATGCAGAAAAACAACGCTCCTATACAATTACATGTGACTTTCAAGGGGATGTATGGACTGTTCGATATAAACAACAATTCGAAGTACCCCGGTGTGATTATAACTGGGCTCGACGGTATACGAAAAAAGTTTGGTCGACAATGAAAAGTTTTTTTCCTTGGATACTGTCGAGAGCGGTTATAACAAAGTTGACGGGAATCTGAAGTCGCTTCGCTATATCCGCTTCTTCGTTATATGCAAATTTGCAGTTGTAATGTCACAGTTCCCAGCTGGGTAAAATCCAGTTCCTTTCAGTAAGATTTTTTTTATTTTTTTCAAACCTATCGGTGAACTTTGATTTTACAAAAGCTTCTTTTCTAAATAAATATTTTGAGTTAGAAAGAAGAATGCCATGACAAGTGACAAATAATATAATTTCTGTCAAAACATTTATTAAAAAAATGTAAGAAAAATGCCAGCTTCAAAACTTCTTAAAAATTTTCGCGAAAGATATTTTTTTATTTTTTTCCTTTTGACGAAAGATAGGGTTACAAAGTTCTCGAATTCAGAAAATTAGTTGGGGTAATACCCAACTGTTTCACAAATTCCAGTTTGCAAACTAAAATCTCTTCAAATTCGGTAAAGTATAAAATTTTAAAAATAATTGAGGCACGGCCTAATGTTGATACTTCGGTTGTATGCGGGTCATATTTGTGACCTGCATACAGCACTTGTATAACACCCTCGGTATGGCGAATATCAACGTTTTTAACTCAAAGCTTTTAGCGTTTAAGTTGTTTCTGGACTAATTTGTAACCTCACTGTTTGTGCATCATTGCATGAGCACAGAAAATAAACGAATGAATGAATGAATGGTCACTTACATGTGGTTTGCTCACTTGGACCTTCAGGGTTCATGATCCCCCAAGGCACCCTCCTGGACGGCCGTCGCCACAGCACTCGCAGGGCATTTCTGGACCCCGTTCTAGGGAGAGACAACCTCCACATTGCCGTGTTCTCTCACGCAACCAAGGTATGTACTAACTCCTGCCGACCAAGTCGCTTATGCCACCCATTTAGTTGCCCGACTGACGAACGAGGTAGAGATGAGCAATAATTGTATGTTCTAAGCTGGTGCCAACGATTGATACAGGACTGCAGCATGATCACTGCTTTACTGAAACCATATTTTTATTATCTCTATTGTGACAAAAATAAAAGAAAATGAGCTGCCTGTCATAGAATCATGCTGCACTTCCAACTGTTTTCATTCCAATGTTTTACTTTTTGGCAAATGCTTTTTACAATGGTGAAATCTGATATATGTAGCAATGGTGAAGGTAGGTTACGGTGAAGCAAAGTGCAAGTCCAACTTGTAATTGCTGACATTTAGGCCAATAAAAAAAAATAGAAGTTTTGCCTGACAAAAAAAAATTGTAGTAATTACTAGTACAGGCATTTGGGTAAAGGTTTTTTTTATAAAAAGCTGACTTCAGCCTAGAAGTGTTCTACTCTACTCACTGATCACTGCATCTTTAGTATCCAAGTTTCTCAAATCATGTGTGTGTAAATAAAAAAAACATCGCAACTATTTTAACTCCAAATTTGCAGAATCAGCAAAAGTGAAGGATTTTGCAGTAAGTGTTGGAAAAGCATCCCGAGTTCTCTTTCTCTGCAGAATTTGCGTACCTTGTTCACAATTCCTCAATTGCTCGAAGCTCGCTTTGTGTTCTTGCAGGTGGAGTTTGATGCGTCCGGGACGGCCCGTGGGGTGCACTTTGAGCGGTTCGGAGTGCCCCAGGTCGCACTGGTACGCAAAGAGGTGTTGCTCTCGGCCGGAGCCATCGGCACGCCCCAGCTTCTCATGCTGTCCGGCATCGGTCCAAGGTCGCATCTCGAAGCTCTTGGGGTAAGTGGGTCGTCCAGGCAGCATACCCAGGTGAAAATCAGTCCACTTCCAACTGGATTATAGAACTGGAAATGAGGCGGTCCAGCTGGATTCCAGCTGGACTGTCTCATTTCCAGTCCCATAATCCAGCTGGAAGTGGACTGATTTTCGCCTGGGTATGTACCCTGTTTTCCAAACTGTGGTCTGCAATCGGTGCATACTCGGCAAAAACGAGTTTTGGCTGAAAAATATTTTTTTTCTTTAGATCACGGGTTTTAGCATTGATGCAATAAAGCAGTACAGAAGCCTACAAACTTTGTAAACAGTAATGCACGTGGTAGAAAGCATCTGGCTTGTAGTTGCATTTCTTTTTAGGTCACAGTGCGACCTTGAAGTTGAGTTTTTCTGGCAAGACTGAATTGACGAAAATTTTACCAACGAGCGTTTTACAGACACGGGACCCCACTGATCCCTTGCAGATCCCAGTTGTGGCAGACCTTCCCGTAGGCTCCAACCTGCAGGACCACATTTTTCCCGGTGGTGTCAACTTCCTGTTAGACCAACCGGTGTCTGTGGTCCAGTCGCGGATGTTCACCATCCCTGAAGTGTTCAATTATCTCACCACGGGCACAGGTGACGGCTCAACCCCGACAAACAAGTCGCGGACGGTGTACTTCCCCTTTAGTGTGTGAAAGGCTTTCGCTGGTATAATTTGACAATGATCGATCCGTTATACCGAGTATATCAGCCACAACAGACGTTGGGGATAGCAAAAACCTATTAATAAGCTAAATAGTTAAGTAAAATTACTAATTATTTTTCTAATTAAAAAAAAAATAAACATATGGTTCCAATAGGAACTTGCTGAGCTCACCGCAATCTCTTAAAACAGTTTATTTTAGGAAGACTGGTGCATCAGGCACAAGGCTGGTGTTGCAAAAACGGAGATGATGAAGTTTATGCTGAAACACCCAGTATAGTTGTGTGTTTTGAGTAAGTTACTTTGTGTCATCTATCCACACAAGTTACACCGCGCAGCACAGTTAGCACGAAAATTGAGTGTAGCTACTTTTTCGCAGTTCGCACGGGCAGTTTAGTGTCGAACAACAAATCTGGCTGGGTGAGTTGCTGCTTCATAGTTGCCTGTTAAAAACTAACGAATACACACAGCATTTCAACTGCGAGAAAATTATAAAGAGCGCTGCTGATCCTGTTTTGGAAGTGGACGAGTGGTGATTTACTTTTAATTTGTAGAATTTGAAATCCCATCACGAGGATTCTTTTCCAGTAGCGCCGAAGCAGTTCTTGAACTGTTCCTCACACACGAGATAGACACCAGCATGGACGCTTGTAGTACAACATTTTCCTATCTTTGCACTAATAGTTAACTACACATATTAGTTGTAAGCACGTCTTCAGTCGTTAAGAGACTGAGCTAAGCCTCTTAGCGAAATGTCGGCTGTAAAGGTTGGTACACACACATCTAACTGCTTACGACTGAATGCGTTAAAACCTCGTGTGATCTCTTACGACGAGGGAACACACTGGCATCCTGGCATCATTCAAGGTGACCCTGAAACTGCATTTCACTTGAGTGAAAGTTTTGCAGTATTTGCAAGATCAAATGTGGTATGTGCTATCTACAAGAAATGGCTGTTTTATAAGATTGTCGAAAGATTTTGAAGCCTAGAAAAAATAAAGAATGATTCACAAAGAAAATGGGAAATTTTAAAAGGTTTTAAGAGAAACGAGAAATTTTAAACAGGTTTTAAGGCACACGGTCAAAAGCAAGCTGTGACAAGTGTCCGGCCCTCTCCTGCTCTCTCTCTCCAGGGCCCCTGACTCTGCTCGGAGGCGTGGAGGGCCTGGGGTTTGTGAACACGCGCTACGCCAACGCCAGTCTCGACTGGCCCGACGTCGAGATCCACTTTGCGTCGGGGTCCCCCGTGTCAGATGGGGGACAGACGTTCAAGACTGCGCATGGCCTCAGAGACAAGGTGAGGGCCGACGCATCTCTGACTAGTGTTTTTAGCGTTCCATCCCGTCTATCAAAAGTAGTCCTAAAGAGGCAACAAACGACGTCGCCAGAGCTGCAGCGTCACGCTTACGAACGTCGCGATCCTGGCGACTGGGAATCAAAGTCCCAGCAAAACATGTGAGTGCGAGCATCGGCGCCGTCGCAGAGTCTCACCTCTAGGCTGCCGAAGCGTCCGGGAACTCTGTCAAGCCGGAGAGCGACCTGCGGCAGAACATGCGTCTACGTCGAACATGGCTGCTGCAACACCGCCAAGATCGCGACCGGAGACCGCACGACACTTTTACGACGTTGTCGGGCAGAAATTGAGGAACCACTTTTTAGGACACAGTAAACAGGCCAGTCGGAGGTGCGTCGCAGGCACCGAACTCCATGCTGCCGGTGCATTGAAATCACCAACTTTCTGTGTGGTGAGATAAAAGATGATGCTTCGCGTTGATCTAGTGCAAACGGTGGTGTTACCTTTTACGACGGTTTGCTGGCACTCGAGTGCCCCCGCTTTTACGAGGGGGGCCCCGTGGGACGCTTCACTCTTCTGTGCGGAGCGTAAGCATACGTAGTCCCCCCCGACTCCCCGCAGCAGAGGAAGACGCTCTTTTGGTGTCCAATAAACCCAGTTAGCCGCAAATGTGAGTCAGCCGCTGGCACTTTCAGACTGGCACTTAAGTATTTGCGTAAGAGCCCTGTAGCTCAACTTGCCTTACTGGTATGCTGAAGCATACTTGTAGTTATAGTGAATGGTTGCGAGCAGACGTTCAGTATAACTTCATTTCGTTTTATTTATTTCTCCTTAAAGGCCTGATGGAGCATTACATAAGGGAGTATGTGAGCAAATATAATACAACACTTTGAAGCACAAAAATCGAAAGTAGAAACTATAGTTATCAAAACTGCATGCAGTGACAATCTGGTAGAACAAAGGTGGTTAGCAGAGGTGGAAGGTGACGGACTGGCGAAAAACGGATGGGTCTGAAATAAGCGCTATTTCCTCGGGGAGGGAATTTCAGATGGTTATAGCCTCCGGAAAAAACGAGGTGTTAAAGGCTAATGTTTTGCCTGTTATGTGCTTGATGCAGCGACTGTGACTGAGGCGAGATGATATTCTACCTGGAGGTACCGAAGAGTGTCATATTAACTTGCTATTTTGTGGTAAAATTTATGTATGAGACATATTCGAGAAGTTAGTCTGCAGTCGGACAGTAATGGAAGCTCTAGTGCAGTGGTTCTCGACCACTTATATTTCGGGGACGCGTTTTGGATCAGCAGAAGTGATGGTGGACACCATCCACAGGGAAAGATTGCGGCGATAATATCCTATCCTATAATAGTCTCTTGTCAAGCAACAGCTTAAAAGGAAATCTTTTTTGTTTGACAAACTGAAGTAGTTTTTTGCGCGCTAGTATCGTCACAGCCGAGAAATGTTCACGAATTTCGAAAGTACAGCTCCTTTTCGTTTGCGTCCACATACTAAAATTGGTTCCTTGTCTTTAAATCGACTAAGTTGAACGATGGGGCGATTTTTACTCAAAGCATGATGCGCCTGCCCTATGTTATTCGTGGAAAGGTCAAAGTGTAAATACTGGGAAGATAAAGTTATCAGCCTTGTTTCCAATCGCATCCAAGTTTTGTCATGGGAGTCCTCAATTCCTATGGAGAGCAGGTTTTTTCTATGTAATCGATTGCTTGCATCTTCACTGGATGCTTGAAGAACTGCAATCTCATTTGAAAGTACCTGCGTATTTGGTGTTAGTTCTGCATTCTGTGGTCCTGGGGCGTTCTTTTTCAGTGCAGCGATTCTGGTCTCAAGTTCTTCGATAGCATTATTTGTTATCGTTTGGCATTCTCTTACAAACATTATTTCTGCTAGGATGTTTGATTGACCTAACCCAATTTGCTGCACGATAGCAAGGGAATTTTCTAGGTCAGTAACGGGTCCCAGATTCAATTCAATGTCACCAGACAACATAAGAAGCACTTGTGATAAAGCTTTGGTTTTCTTGTCCAGCAGATGTTACAAGGCTCCAGTCAACAGCTATAACTGTCTTCTAGTGTACCTTGATCCTACACTAGAATAACTATTGCACAATATGACATCCAGCAATGTATGGTGGTAAATACAGTCGAGCCCTGTTATATCACACTCGGGTATTTCGAATTATTGTTTATATCAAACAGTCCAAACATCCCCTTGAAAATCACCTGTAATAGTATAGGAGTGGTGTCTTTTTGTATCGAACTCCCATGGCGGGGACACTCGAGATAGCAAACGAAGCCCAGCTGCCCGTTGCTTTTCCAGCGATTCGATTGCGCCGGTGGCTAGCGGGCGAGTACATAGCTTGCATTGGTTGTGGGGCTGGCAGACCGCCAAGCCAGAATACACGTGCAACAAAAGAGCAGTTGTAAAAGAAAAAAAAAAAAAGCAGAGGATGGCAAAAGCAAGGGGAAGGGCACGTGCGGGCGGGTAGGGAGAGCAGGGAGTGTTTGCTGTTGGAACCGTAGCCTGCGCCCTTTCCCCGAAAACTGCTGCTGCTGCGCGACTCCCTAGCCCCAAAATAAAATAAGCAAAAAAATAGTCTTCGTTAAGTTGAGTGTCTACAACAACGGTTGTGCGATCGCACTTTGGTCGCCTTATCTTTGTTTATCTTTTCCTTTTGCCGTTATTGTTATTGCTTTGCCCGTTTTTTTCTTTTTTTTTGCCTTTTGTTTTGCTTTTTGAATTTAGTGAGCTTTCTTTTTTGTTGCCTTAACTTTTTTCTATGGATCAAGAAATTTTTTATTCGTCTCGCTTTTCCATTTTTCTTTTTTATTATTTTCGCGTTTTGTCGTTTATGCTGTGTGGGGGTCCCGGCCAGGCGCATGTGCAAGTGCGGCGGTATTTGCGGTCTCCGCCAACTACGCTCTACTCTATTTTGCGGCTCTTGAATGTTCTCTTTGGTAAGCTCCCGTTTGTCGCGACTTTCGGTATTAGCAGAGACGGCAAGAAATTTCAAGTCGAGCTTAATTTAACATATTTTTGTATATCAAATTATTGATATATTGAAGTATTTTAGGATCCCCTTTAAATTCTATATATCCGGGTTCGACTGTACACCTGCTGCTTCATCTAGGTTGAGTACTTCAGGGACCAGTGGCACCATTGGAAAACGTCAACCAGGCAGGAGACGATATGCGAGCTCCGTAGTACAATGTTTGACTGCCGGATACTTTTGTTGTATCTTATTGTCATAATGTAAGCGAGGACTTAAAAGCAATATATGAGACGGCTTTAGTGGATATTACTGTGTAAAACAAGCCGGATAAAGCGATGCCTGCACACAGACTCTGAAGCCCCCCACCCTTTCTGCAAAAAATCTAATTTTTTGCAGAAAGAGAGCTATGCCTTAAAATTTCGTCGGCAAAAATGTACTCCCTCAAAGCACATTCGGTGAAAGTTTAGCTCTTTATGTGCAGGCGTCGATTTTTACGGCTTGTTTTACAGCGCAAGATTCAGCGGAGCCACCCCATACAGCAAAACATTCCCTTTGCACTCTCCAGAGGTACAGTTGCGGACGATACGAAAAGGCCAGGTGAGTGCGTGGTCTCGAAAGACTTCAGTGCAATCTAATGTAAGAAAGTCAAGCAATCATCAAAGATGTTATGTGCACCAGCGGCAGTTCAGCGGCTGATAAATTTTTGTCCTTACTCCCCACTTGGTCAGCGAACGTTTGCCGAGTCGAAACCAATTATGGCACTGTTTTTAGGTCAAGCTTGCGGTATTCCAAAACAAGAGGCAAGGTGGCTCGGTGAAATAAATTGAAAACCGCTTATCATCTTTTATCCCGCAAACTTGTTATTAAACGCCCAAAAACTGATCGCTTAACTTACCTGCCCGGTGGTTTCACCCGCACTTGATTTCACCTCTTGTCGTAGAATGCCTCCACAGTCGGCACTGAAATTAGCATTACCCCACTACAGCCGGTCAAGTGCTGAAGCCTCAAGAACGGTTGAGCTTTCTTCTGATAGATAGTGTTGGCGGGTCTACTAGGCCATGCGCTTGCCTGGGCTTTTTCGTATTGTGCGCAACCATACTATCGATGATTTTCCCCCGCAGGTATGGAGCCGCACGTTTGCTCCTCACATCCGAGAAGACTCCATGTCCCTGTACCCCGTTCTGCTGCGGCCGCGGTCGCGAGGCACGGTGCGGCTGCGGTCGACCGACCCGCACGACGAGCCCCTCCTCAACCCCCGCTACCTGACGCACCCACAGGACCTGCGGACCATGGTGGACGGTCAGTCAAGCTCGCCGATTGTCACACACAAAGCACATATGGATCGGATTTCCGAGAGTGTTTTTTAAATGTGCTAGCTTTTATTGCTTTGGTGCATGCAGCCATCTTTGGTTTGGACTGATTTTGTAATGCTGCGGTCGCGGTTCCTGTCGTTTTTTCGCTCCGTTTGTCCGTTCGTTACGTCCACATTTCCTCTTACGTAAGAGGTAAAGACTAGGCATGGGCGAATAGAGGATTTTGGGTCCGAATCGAATTCGAAGCGAATATTGATTTTGGCCGAATAATTTCGAATCGAATAGTTTGAATAGTACAAGCAACAAATACCACAAGATATGTTTAAACTATAGTTTTATATTTGCCCTTATTTGGTATTAGAAGTACTGTAATTGTTAATTTCAAGTGTATTGAGTACGGGAGCACGAAATGGTCAGAAGCTTGCGCCACTTGGCCGGAAATCCAAGCCTGAGTAAGTCAAACCCGTTTATATCGAACTCGCAAAAAAAGTCTACCATTTCTATATAGCGGGTAATTCGATTTAAAAGTTTTAATGAATTTGACTCTCAAAAATACACTTTCTGCTGAAATATTACAGAATGAAGTAGTCTTGCATCTTCTGCTGCTTTTTCTTCATTGCATCCGCGATAACAATATTTTTCTACGCTATCGACGGACTCCAAAATCCTGAGGCCGCTGCCTTCTATATTAGCGCCGAACTATGCCGAGAGCACGGAGTATGTCCGAGCAGGAGCACCCTCTCCTGTAGAGCGCCGTTTTGGCCTGCAAGTGGGCTTTCCCCTAAGACAGGTAGCTGCGTTGGGAGAAGCCAGCTAGCAGAGCAAGCTGGCTTTTTTTTTTTTTTTTTTTTTTTTCCGGGCGGCTGCGTCAACCGCTTGGAAGAAAAAATAATATTCTCTTTTGCGGACGGAGCGGGGAGAGGGAGCACGGAGCACCCTCTCCCGTCTCCCTCCGCAAAAGATATTTTTTCTTTTCTTCCGGACAATCGACGCGGCCGCCCGGAAAAAAAAAAAAAAAATGCCAGCGTGCTTTGCAAGCTGGCTTTCCCTCAATGTGGCCACTCGCGTTGGGGGAAAGCCAGCTTGCAGAGCAAAACGGCGCTCTTGGCAGTTCGATATATCGGTAGCGGCTGCTATTTTTGTTCGATGTAACCATAGTTTTTGCTATTTGGTATCACTGTAACATTACTGTGCACAAAAATTGTTCGATATAAGGAATAATTCGATGTAAACGGGTTCGATACAGTCGGGTTTGACTGTATTTAGAAAGGTCGAATAATTCTATACTGTCGAATAATTCAATATTGTCGAATACTTAAATTCGATTCGAAGCGAATGCCGAATAGAACAGAATTCGATTGGCTATTCGTAATAACCGAATATTTGCCCATCCCTAGTAAAGACTCTTCTCGCACGCTTCTAACTATGTGCTGTTGTTCACGTGCACTCCTCTTATGACAACGCTGGGGCGTAGGCACATGGTTTCGTTTCCTCAGTATGCACAACGTACGCAAAAACGTAAAACCGAGGCGCAGCAACAACGTCTTCGCGAAATTGCCGGCACCCGGGAAGAAAGGTTGGCTCCTCGAAGACAACGGTATGCGGACCATAGGCAAAAACGTAAAACCGAGGCGAGGGGAAGCTGGGGTGGCTGCATCGAAAACCGCCGATAACCGGAGAACAGACTGGCTTTCCGAGGACAACGAACCCCTACGCTAAATGCTAACGCATTTCGTCGAGAACCAGCATAGCAACAGCAGCAATTTCGGCATAATTTCTTTTATCTATTTTGTTTAATATACCACAAAGCACCCTGATGGGGCATTGTATGAGGGGAGTACAAATACTATTGTGAGGAAAAAGAAAAGCAGGCAAGGAAGCACTTTATGCTGATTCTCCATAGCATAATATACAGGGTGTTTCACGGAAGGTGGACGAATTCGATATTGCGAAAACTATGCGTCGCAACAAAAAAAGGCTTGTTTCGTTTTGGTCTCGGGCCAGGGGCCTATTTAGGAAAATTATTGAAGTCCGGGATAACTTTTAACTTTTTTATTGATGTGTTTAAGGGCATGGTTTCAATTAGAAAATTGCTCAGCATCATCTAAAAACACTAAATCAACAAAGTGCAAAACACTAGAAGGCACGTGAAGCATTTTACAGCTTTCTGAAAGACCGCACAAATTCGACAGGTTTTTAAGTTTCGGTTTGCTATTGGAGCGCATCTCAGCCCCGACGGCACCACGCACTGCGGAGAAAAAGTGGAATCAACCTCTGTTGCGGTGTCATTGTGCGACAGCGTAGGCCGTAGTGTACCATTTTTTGTAATGTACCTTTGGTTTAAGAATAAATGCGAACAGTGATAGTAAAACTTGAAGTAACAAAAACGGGAGGCTACAAGAGCGTACTCCAGATAAATAGCAATTAATGGCTCTGAAAGGTGCCTGTCAATAGAAGCCCACGGTTGTCACGATTGTCAAAGGCGCTCATCACGTGTACAAAATGATTAGCTATGCTCTTCAGTCAACATGTCCACCTCAAACTTGGAGGCACTTGTGCAGCCTTCGCTCATGATCCCTGAAGACTGCCTCCCTCATGTTGTCTGTGATCGCTTCGAAGGTGGATATAATCCGCTCATTTAGTTCCGTCATTGTGCGTATGCGAATTGTGTAGACCCGGGCTTTTACGGATTACCCCAAACAAAAAAATCACAAATTGTCAGGTCAAAGGATCGTGGGGACCAGGGCATTGTCGGTGACCCTCGACCCATCCATTTGCCGGGAAAGGTCCTATCAACCCAGTCCCTCACTGCTGTGGCATAGTGCAGGGGTGCTTTATCTTGCTGGAAGATGCACACCTGCCTTCGCATGTGCAAAGCTTCCAGCTCCGGCAAGATGTCCTGTTGGAGCGTGCGAAGGTAGGCATCGCCGGTGACCGTGCCCTCGAAGAAGAACGGACCGACAACACCTTTCCTTTAAAGTCCCCACCATACTACGACCTTTGGTGACTGGACAGCCTCTTCAATGATCCAGTGAGGGTTTGTCCCGGACCAGAAGCGGGTGTTCTGCTTGTTAATGTGTCCGTCCAGATGAAAAATAGCTTCATCCATGAAAAGCAAAAACTGGATGTGGTTCCTGTTCGTGGATATGCGCCCAAGTTCGTCCACGCAGAACTGCTTTCGCCGTTCATAGCCATCGGGTTGCACCTCGATCAGGACCTGTGGCTTGAACGGACACATTTGTTGATGGATCACGCTCATACAAAATCTCTGCTGATACCAAACTGTCTTGCGACTTGTCGCACATACAGCCGTGGGTTGAATGCAAATGCCGCAAGCACGGTGCAACGTTTGTTCTGCTGTGGCGACCTCTCTTTGCGTGCTTGCAGCCTGCCATGACAGTCGGACAGTTGGGTGGGCACCTACGAAAAGTGGCTCGAAACTTTGAGCGCACTTGCCTTATGCTCCTGGTTTCTGTCAACTAAAGGACTGCCTTTGCCCTCTCTTGGACGATCAGGTGATGCATTGTGGCAGTTTTCCCACCAACCGTGACAAAAAAAGGTCCTGGGAGCAGCGTCGGAAGGTGTAACCGACCAGCGAAAGAAAGCAGACAAAATTCGTCGGCGGCAAGAGCGCCGTCGGTATGCAACCTCATTTTCTTTAATTTTTGTTACTTCGAGTTTTGCGATCATTGTCCGCATTTATTTTTAAACCAAAGGTACATTAGAAAAAGATTACGTTCATATTAAGACCACGGTCAACGCGGGTACTTCCAATGTTTTGAAAAAGCAAGCTGGAACGGGGAGGTAGTGCCATTTATCAATATGTGCACCAAACGGGCCCCGCCACTCGAATCGGTCGTCCACGTCGTCGCCCACTGTTGACCCTGGCAAGTTTTTGGCCCTATTTTTTACAGGAAGGGAGCTATGTTTTGTAATTTTGCATGATAAAACTGACCCGCAAAATACACCTTTGACGAAAAGTTTAGAGTGCTCCTTTGTGCAGGCGCCAATTTTTACGACCCATTTGAGATCAAGCCTGGTTATTTCGGACACCCTATATATACCAGGCGTTTCTTCAAAAACTTCCTAAAACTAAATAGTTGAGGGAAAAAAAAAAATAGATATTTTTTGGGGAACAAACCGTCAGCCACGACGGACGTCGGGAGCTACAAAAATAACATACTAATTAGCAAAATATTTACCTAAAATTAACTAATTCGTTTTTTAATTAGTGAAAACAAATCTAAGGTTCCAATTAGAAACTTGCCGAGCATCGTTTAAATCTCCTAAACGAGTCAAATTTATGACTTGAAGCCCGTGGGAAGCACAGGGGTGCACTAAAGTTACTACTCCTGCAGCAAGCACTATAGTACTCCAATCACCCCCAAGGCTACAGCCAAAGCTACAAGCCACAAGCACAAGCTAGCATGCACTTCTGGCTTCAAGACATGCCTTTCGAGCACAAGCGCTCTTTCTGTAGAACCTCTTCGAAGCCAAGGTCTCGTGCTCTCATGCTTGCGGCATTGGCTGCGGTCACAGCTTAAGGGTGAGCGGAGTGTAGGACGGCTACTTGCAACTCTCACGGGGCACGCTGGTTCCTGTCGAAATGGCCGTCATCTGTCATCTGGATGATCGTCGAAGAACAGCAGTACGAGGTTGGGTCCGGGACGCACAAGTAATTCTAATTTTGTGAAATAAGAGCGTTACCTCACACTTCCACGTCAGGAAGGTATAAGCGAGCACTTTCATTCCGAAGCTGATCATCCAGGAGCTAGGGAGCGCAATCCTCACACCGCAGCACCACCGTCGCTGAAAGTTGCAAATGCGAAAACGCGAATGATATTGTCATCATTCGCATTTGTGAATCTAGAGAGAACAAAAGAGGGTCAGAAGGAAGACAAGGATGAAATCTCTGGAGAAGAGTGGAGGTCAGCCTCTAAAGTCTTCTTTTGTTCTAGATTTCTCTAGATTACAAAATTAACTGAAACGACACAGTTTGTGTATATACACACAGTTTGTGTATATACTTAGTTTCACCTCAAGTCCAGACACAGCGGACGCCATGTGTTGATGAGACCAATCGGGCAGCGTCGGAAGTGCACCATCATAGTGTGTCATGTTTCTGTCTGTGTCGTTGCTGAACCAATCGTAAACAGAAAGGGCCTAGTGACTTGGGCTTTTGGCACTGCTCGATTGGTCCCATTAGCGACTGGACTTAAGCTGAAACAAAGTAAAGTCGTGTTATTGTCAGGTTGACATTAAATCTCCGATCACTACACGACGAGATTCTGCGACGACGACATAACGGCGCTCTCCTTTTTCTCGCGAACGCGAGTGAACAGTGTTCCCCTGTTTGCAGCCATGAAGCTGTGCTTGTGGCTGGGGCAGTCGCCTCCGTTTCACGCTTCGGTTCCCGCGTCTGGGACATTCCGTTTCCGGGATGCGAGCTGTACCCCTTCCTCGGGGACGAGTACCTGGGCTGCGTGGCACGCTCCTACACGAGCACCCTCTACCACCCGGTTGGGACCTGCCGCATGGGCGCGGCAGACGACCGTCTCGCCGTGGTCGACAGCAAGCTCCGGTGAGGAACGAGCATGCCCCCACATAATAGGGGCGTTGCTCGTTTTTTTTTTTATGATAGTGTACGGTCGTTAAGGACGGGTGCGGTAGGCTCGCGACAATTCAAACTCTAATATTTCATATTTCTGGTTAATTCAAACAAATTTCAAAATTTTGGTTGTCCCACTATGTTTTTAACATACTTATAAGTTGCTTAATTTGAACGGCGTTTTCGTGCAATTCATACTTTTAGATGCGGAGCATCTCTTGCTCGGGTCTATGTCCCGCGGCGTCGGCGTTGTAGTCGGCACTCGAACTACGCACGCGCAATTCTCCTCTTTCCCTCTCTCCAACAGCTGCGCATTAGTCTCTCCGCTCTCTCTCTCTACCAGCTGCGTGCACTGCGCGTGCGTTCGCTTCTCCTCACACCGCGCGCGCACGCGCAACTCTCCTCCTCTAGTCTCCTCTCCTTCAAGTGTGAAAAAAAAAATAAACGGCGAGCGGCGAGCGTTCCAAGTTTCTCTGCCGCGAGCCGCGACGAAGGCTCGCGTAGGGGGTAACGCTAGGGCAGTCGGTGGCGCCATCTCTCGACGTCAGCACGCAACTGACTCTTTCCTCGGAACCAACACGATGCTCCGCATCACCCCATGGTTCCCCTCGGGAAGATGGTGTAAATTTTGTTCCCGCGGCCCCGTTGAGTGCGCTTTTTTTAGACCACCGGTGCACTGCAGAGAGGCAACACCCGTGAAGCTTGCTTCCTGGGGTGTTTCTTTTCACAAGTGCACTGGTGCTTGGTGCGAAGCGCACTCAACGGGGCTCGAGCAGGGCAGAGCCGCATATACAGAGTTTGGTCAATGGGAGGCACGGGCAGAGCCAGGGCGTGCACCAGACGCAGAAAGTAAGCTTGGCATGCTCTCTTGGCCAACCAGAAGCCTAAAAGAATCCCCTAGCAGTGGTAGCGAGAAGTTGTTTTAATCAAAGGTATATGTTGGTATATGGTTTTAATAAGGGGGCAAGAGTGAAGTGTAGTAACCCTTCGTGGTAGAAAATAGGGTGCACGTAACGTTTCGATCCTGATCATGCAGAAAGATGTAAGAAACAAGTGCGCCGCTCGAACTCTGTTTTGCTTAGACAGTGTGCGACTGCTTGGACGCAGGCAGATTACCGGCCCTCGGCGCTTGGCGTACGGAGTATGTCGATCGTTCGGCTAGTCACACACTTCCACTATGATTTTGGATGACCTCGATTGAAACATCACGTGCACCATATTTTCAGTCACTGAGAGTTACTCCGTTGCACTATCAAGTTTGTCTCTCGCGACCACCGCCAGGGTATTATTTCCGGCTTCTGGTTGTCCACATTCGAATTTCTGAAGATGCCCTGGAACACGCCCAGCTCGCTTTCGGCCAATGGCACCTCCTCATTTGTCTCCTATACTTCCCAGCGAATGGTCAAACTCTACATATATGGCTCTGAAGCAGGGCACACGTGAGCTACATGGCTTGCACATGACTTCATCCCAAGAGCACTTCGATGGCCAGCAGAGAAGAGGGGAAGGAGTTCCCCTCTTACCAGGACCCTCTTTTGTGTCTCCCAGATTTGCCGACTTCGCTATTCTCCTCCCAGAAGATTATAGAAGATTAAGCCGTCACTCAAAATTCCTACAAAAGCAGCTTCCCTCTATTTCATGGTGGTCAAAAGTATGCAATGTGGCGTCAGTGCAAGCCATGTATATGAACGGGTACCACCCACAAATTTACATAGCAACTTGCACGGACGCCGTGACAGACGGCATTACATAGGTCCACGCTACAGCGTCTGTGCAGGCTACTATGAAAACTGCCGTGCTGTGCCAGTTTTCATCGCTCATGTGTCCCCTGCTTAATAGTTCACATTACACAACTTCTTGACCTGATGAAGAAACTTAATTTTGTTTTGTCATGTGCTGTCTAAACAGTCCACAGTAAACAAGTTTTGAGGGATAAATAAACTTAGGTCATGCAATAAGGTGGAGAATTGGGCCAGTTGGTTGACGTTATACATGATGGGGTAAACAGCTCAGAAAACACGGACTACGAAGAGGAACAAACACGACAGGACAATGCTGTCCTGTCGTGTTTGTTCCTCTTCGTAGTCCGTGTTTTCTGAGCTGTTTACCCCATCATGTATTAGGTCATGCATTTCATAAGTGTTTCATGTGTGGCATACCTGCTTATGATCAGTAGGCCTATGTAGAGGATATCATCAAATATCTGCTTTGTATGTGGGTATTCATATGGCAAATCCTAATCTTATCTTGCTTCATATTTAGATGAATTTCTGATAATTCAAACGAAAGTTGTGGCTTCCTGGAGTTCGAATTATTGAGTTTACTGTAACTGTTGCAACTAAATGCACGCACATCATCTTTCTTTTCTCACTGGAATACATAGGTGTAGATGGCCTTGGTTGTGCTAATGAGACATAGTAAGATCGTAAAAACCGGCCTCTCAGGAGCCCCAGAGCAAAGTAACAAAGTTGTTAATTACTATCCTGCTTTGCATTGTAAAATTGCAAAATGCTAAACAAACATGTACGGGTTCTTCTATTCACGGGCGCTCCCTCACGTGCCGTATATAGAATTGTCGTAATACATCCAGACGCGCTAAAATTTCACCCAATGGATCGTCCAGTAAGCCTCTGCACATTCATACACCCTCTCTCCCAACCTTGTTTCTTGCCCTCGCCGTTATGGCATTTCTTGCATGACCAACATTGTTTGCACACATCTTTGCACGTATTTCGTCCGTTTTGACGATGCTCGTTTTAGCAAGGGCGATGTCAATCTGTTTCATCGGGCGGAGGCATGTTGGGCTGTCCTCGACTTGTAGTTCACAGACCACCCCTCAGACGGCGCTCATTACTCGAATGAGGTCCATTCCCAAAGTCGCTAAAACGGACTCATTTTAGTGGCCCCGTGAGCACGAGAGTGAGCCTTTCTTCCCCAAAAGAAATAATAAAACGTGACAGTGGCTTTTTTCTTGCAATTCCCATTAGGGTTAATGCGCGCTTAATTGAAGGCTTTACGTGTGCACCTCAGACTAGCGGTGTTTGTGGGGTGTCCCTCTCTGCCGCAGGGTGAGGGGTGTCCGGCAGCTGAGGGTGGTGGACGCCTCCATCATGCCCACCATCGTGTCCGGAAACACCAACGCTCCAGTCATCATGATAGGCGAGCGGGCGTCGGACCTCATCCTTTCCGGAGCGTGACAAGTTTTTCTTGTTTTACTAATCAGCATCCCATCAACCAATTAAAACACCAGCCCATTAAAGTTATTTTCACGTAGGCCTTCGGGTCGGGTCGTTTGTTTTTCTAGCCATGTCCGCGGCATTGTCTCACGAAGAGGGTCGACGACATCGCAATTTACGCAAAATATTTTGGAAACAATTTTCGAGTTTGGAAAGCGACGTCAGAAATGTGTGCACCATGTCATAAACTTTGAAAATTGAATACTGCGCTAATATCATTTCGACGTTTATAAGAACCACGTCGTGATCAAGGACAGATGGAAGACTTCAATTTACTGTGGGTTCAACACCGTTCGGCAGTCCATGTTTTGTCACGCTCCAATTCATGCCCGGAGCAGAATGACACTCATTAAAACAGTTGCCTTTAAGACTCGACGGATTAGCAAATTTATGGCAACCCCAAGGGTGGCTGGGTAATATTTTACTGATAATTTGGTGGTTGTTTCTAGTCTTAAAATTAGGGTAGACAGGGATGGAGTCGCCAAAAAACTGTTTTGTAAGCAAAACCCAGTAACTACTAAAAAAAATTAAAAAAATACAGTGGCTTTGTGGTTGTGAAAATCCGCTACCATTGCATGAATGTGAAGCCTTCACAGAACAAGACCAATAACAGCCAAAAGTTTTCAATACCAACAGGCTTTATTTCTGAAAAAACTTCATTTGTATTTTCCCTAGAAAATACTTATATACACGATTGACTGGCATATATTAAACAGGGTATTGAACCGAACCCGAACCGAAAACCGGAAAAAACCGTTATTTTCGCACGAACCGGAGTTGAACCGGAACGAAATAATTTTTCTCGCTCCGGAGCGGAACCGATATATTTTACATGCGGTTTTCGGTTCATACGTGAAGGCAGGTCACGTGAAAAATGCGCGGCGAAAAACACAGGAACCTAAAAAATAAGCAAAAAAAATGCAACGAAAAAATTATTTTCGCGCAAACCGGAGCAAACCCGACCAACATAATTTTTTTTTCGTTCCTGGGCAAGACTGATCAATTAATTTTGCGGTGTTTCGTTCATGTGGGAAGTCAAAAAGCGAGAAAAATACGTAGCGGAAAGCTCTGTAACGTTCCATTATCAGGTTTTCACATAACGGCCGTCTTCATAATTTATTAAATTTGTCTCGAGAACTCAAACGAAATGAGCACAGTAACTAAATTCTCCGGGATTTCTGGTCTTATGTAATTCTTTAACAAATGCCCACATTCGTCCCAACCTTTTCTTGGGGACCAGAAATGGTTCATCAAAGAAAATTTATCACTAGAGCATACCCAATTCATATGTCAGCCAAAGGGACCAATTAATAAGCCTGTTTGGTGTTTCTTGTCTTTCTGCAGAGTTGTGCGCAATTTATTTTGAACGCCTTGATTTCATTGTACGACTGATCAGATAAGAAAGTGATACAAAGGCCGATGTATATTTTAGAACCTTCACTAGTTGGCATACTGTGGCGCATCTAATCTGCTTTTAAAATAACGCAGTGGATTTAATAATCTTACCGAAATTAAAGTTTAGCACCGGGAAGGGAAGGGGGAATGCCAAGATGGCGCGTGCCAAGATGATTCCTTGAATTGGATTCCACGCTTCATACGAAACACAGATGTGCCGGTGACTCGTTTTCGGTTCTCGACGCAACGCAGTCAAACGCACTCAAACGCAAGTGTCTGAACCGGCCTTTAGGCGCTTTCAGAGACGCGACGACTCTTGTTGCTTATGCTCAGCTTCAACCTAAGATGGACCGCGGCCATTCCTACGAGCCATCTTCAAAATTCAGCGCTCTGATCATCGTACAAAGAGACTTCACGTTCCGCGCGTCTCTGCTCAGCCGGGAATATAGGCTCTTAGCACTGGATATGCTAGGCGAGCTGCTAGCGTCCGCTGCAGTCCACCTTAGCGTTGAGCTCTATACCAGTGTTCTTTTTTACTCGCTCTTCTGCGAGGCCCTCGGCTGGGCAATTCGGCTGGTTCGGGTTGAAGCTGGGGTTGAAGAAACCAGTGCTTGACTGTCCAACGCGGTGGATGCCCACGCAGCATATGTTCACCAGGTTACTTGAACTAGGAGGCTTCGCTGGAGGGCTCCTCTCGAAGTAAGAAAACTCCAGGTTGACTAAAGGCGTATGGGCGGAAGTCGAAATGCTCGCAGTATCGCTTCGCCCGTCAGAAGTGGCGACAAAGACATTGCAGAAGGAACAGACCACTGTTGGAGATTTGTACTGACCATGGCTGAGATGTCCCATGGACACTTCCCAGATATCGTCGCCGTTAGCAAATGCCTTGCTCCAGTCAATGAAAAACAGGGAGCTACAACTTCTTGACACGGATGTCTTCTGTGCAGCAGTGTACATGGATCCCCGCTACCGCCTTCTTCTCGCACCTGGGCAAAAGTATCGGGCCACATTGCATTTGACAAAGACTTGGAGGCGAATCACACCTCTGCAATGCGAGCAAGATTCTACCCTTTCTTCTGAAACTGCGGCGGCTCCAGATGATCCGGAAGACTCTCTGCAAGCGCTCCTCAAGGAAAAGAGAGGTTGAGGCTGGCGTGCACGTTCGAGGTACCAGTAGCCAACTTGATATAGCATGCCTCCTGGAAATGCTAGACAAGGAGCCGCGGCTTTCAAGGGACGCTAACGTGTTGCAGTTTTGGGAGGAGAGAAGAGAACGCAATCCAAAACTCTACGCATTGGCGCAAGCAGCCCTGGGAGTGCCTGCAACCCAGGTGGGCGTGGAGAGAGCCTTTTATGCACTGAAGTTCATTTTATCGTCTCAGAGGTGCCGTCTTTCCCCGGATATGCTTGACGACGTCCTGTTTCTTCGGTCAGCTGCCTGACATTGAACTGCGCGCGCTTTCACCCACATCCCGAGGTGCTCCAGCACTAGCTCGTTCGTTCCACACAGTAACGTGAGCCTTTGCTTTTTATATGTAAGACGTTTATAAAATATGCAGAATTTATCTTTTGCTGTCGTCAATTGTTTTTGTAGCATATGAGTACGAACCGGTTCGAACCGGTTTGAACCTTTATTTTTTCACTCCGGAGTTGAACCGGAGCTGAACCGTTTTCCCTGAACCGGAACGAAAAACGTTTCGGTTCGACACCCTGATATTAAATATGTGTAGCAGTTTGTTAATGAACTGCCAACAACAAGTCGAAAGGAAGCTTCACAAAGAGTGATCCCATTTAAAAATACAACTTTGCCCTGAGAAATAGGAAGCCCAGCCAAATTACCTATATACAAAGTAACCATGAAATTAAGAATATTGTAATATATGCATGCTTAACTATAGCAAATGCTACTTTGGCTATCAAAGTAATATTCACCACAGTGGACACCTTCAGGACTGCATCAACGTCAAATGAACTCCACACTTTAGCTGCTCAGTTGTCTCTAAAGTTGTCTCCTATGTTCAGGCACTGAACTGCATGGTCAAATCACCCCTCCCAGTCCATTGAGAGCACCTTTGTTACAAGAAGAACCATTCTTCTGCCTCCTTTGCTTCGTTACATTAAAACCATCAGTATAGAAAAACTATGTTGTACAAGCTTCTCATTCTGAGACCCGAATCTTATGAGTCTACGTAAATTGCACGAGTACGTGCCACGAATCCACAAACTTGTGTAATTCATTCTAAGGTGAAACAACTCCCGAAGGTGTCGCGCAGCACTTGGGGCCTCCCGCCCTCGTGCACAACCGTGACCAGGTCCATTTCGCTGCACACACAGTGCAGAGGCGTCCCTCAGGTGTCCTTGGAGGTGTCCTTGGGGCCCTCCTTAGGGGGCTCCTGCGACGGCTGCTGGAGGTGTCCCTTGCTGGGACCCAGCACCTTGACATAGTTGGCCGGCACCAGGCCTATCTGGATGCCATCCGTGCTTGCAAGCAGCCATCCACGTACCCTGGGCTGCTGGTCTGCAAAGGACAGTCATCACAATTACCGCTTTGTCTGGACTACGACCCGCACCCGGTGAATAGCCCATAGGGGCGAATTTCGATTCTGGGTTCCTAGGAACCCAAGGGTTCTCCAGAGTACCCTCGTCGGCTCACCAAGCTTCAAAAGTTTCTCTACCGTCTCTGCCCAAAGTGTTCTGCCAGTTTAAGCACTACATTAGCAGCTCTAAGCCGCCCAATGATGCATAACTGTGAGCCAAACACTGCATAGCAGGTTTATTATTGTTTGCAAGCTCTGCAAGCTCCTCAACTGCTTTCCTGAATCATTGACCAGACTTCCTTGGCTATCAGTTTTGAAGAGGTTGAAAACACCTGCCTTAGGTCGTTTGCACGCCCTGAATATGGTCGTCTTTATTTGCGCACAAAGCAACTTGTATCGCACAGAAATAGTCACCAACGTAATCTGTCATTCAAGAACTCTTTTACGTCTCGTCGGAATAAGCTGTCTTGAAAAAACAAGTCCTTGCACAGTTTGCACCTGTAGAGATTCTGCAATGTGCAAGATTTAAACTTAGACATGTAGTCGGCATCACAATATTGCCAATCAAATGGACAGCCACAAACAAGCGAACTAGCAGCAGCAGTCAGTGTGAGCAAGCTAAGAGTACACCTTGAGTGGGTCGTTTGCTCGCATCTTGCGACGTTTGTTCTCCGTGTCAGCGACTCGCAGGCACTAACATTTCTTTGCATCCAGAGTGTCGCAAATGCAATCGGTGATGGAGGTGATTGAACTCTTCTACCACATGGACTTCTACTGCAGAGGTGACTAAGTGCTGAGCTTCAATGTCCAGCTAAGTGTTTTATTTGTGAAATTATGAAACAGTATTTTGGGCCATTGGGACATTTATTATGGACGAAGAAATGGGTGGAAGTCAAAGACTTCCACCTACTTTTGTTGGTTAACATTTTATCCCCTTCATTTTATCAAAATAAAGGCCATAGTGGCCCACCATATCCTTTTGAAGGTTCCATGCAAGAGGGCAAAGGCGCTTTTCATTTGTAATTCTTTACATGGGAGAAACCATCCTTCCATACATGCTCCACGCCTTAGATCCGGTGACAGAAAGAAAAAAAAAGAATAGAAAGTGACCTTTACATTTGTGGGCAACCTGGGGATCCAAAACGTTGGACCAGGTGGCCCACATGCCAAATCGTCCCTAGTCATTTCCACCGCGAGGGGACTACTGGGCACGCGAGCGGCGCTCCGCCACCGATAAAAGGCCGTTGCAGCGCATGCGCGGCACGGGCGATAGCAATCAATAAATGACTACGTGTTGTTGAACCAGAGTGTTGTGTCATCCTCCGGGAGACGGGTTGCGGCAAGAGAATCGCTACACACTTTGGTTTGGCATATTGCCAAAAACCAACGACAGCTGGCAGCACCGGTACTGCGCAACAATGCGCAGTTACGGTGGGCTAGAAGTCGAGGTGCGGCAACTGCGCGCTGTTTTCAGAGGCCGAAAGCGGTCCCACGGTACCATCTGCAAGACGGCAGCAGCGCCACAACGACAAAGACCAGATAGCTCTCAGGATCAAATGAGTTGAGTTACCATTTACGGCTGAACAATAACTCGACAGAAGAAGCAAGATGCTCAATCTGCCCACTTATGTTTGAAGTTTTGTTTCCTAGCCCCAAACTTCCCCAGCCCACCATGGCGCAGTAATAAAGGGTGGAATTTGGAGCACTCTTTATAGGGAAGGGGGCGTAAATGTTTCTAGGCCAGATGGCACAGACTACCACCCAATGCGAAGGGGTTAGCCACTACCGTCCGTCCATCCACAAGCGTCCGGTAACCACTCACCCTTGGGAGCCAGGCGCAGCTGCTGTCCCGCCTTAACGGCCAGCTCGGTGCTGTTCTCGGGACGGAAGCTGAACTGGGCCACCGCCACAAAATGGTCCCCAGCACCCGAAGCCCACTGAGATGCCAGCCCCTGGAGACGAAAGGGGATGCCCGTTCGGAACCGTTCGGAAAAAATTACTACGCTACCGAGGAGAACTACTAGCAATTCAACAACAGAGTGAAAACTCATTGTTAAAGGCTAGGTTTGCGTCGCAGAGTTCTGAACTTTTATCTCGAGCATTTGTTACCCGAACCTTGCCACACCCACCTGCCCTCTTGTTGGCCGCAGAGAATATCCTCCAGAGCAGCCAGGGGGCGCCCAGCACAAATGCCAAGAAGGCCAGGATGGGCCATGTGGGAGAGCCACCCCCGGGTTCCGCGGGATCGCCTGGATCGGCGGTCAGGGCACGGGCCCAGGCGGCTTCAGCACCCGAACCCTGGCTGCGCAGCCCTGTGTCGTGCACCAATCCACAAGCAATGAAATAAATTGAAAAGAACAAAGCAATGAAAGATATATTTTAGAATATTGACGCATGCCTGGAGAAGTTTGCAATGCATGGGGCTGCCACGCGCAGGAACGGGGTTTTAATCCCGGTCAGCCCTAGTCCTTTTTTACCACTCATGTTCTTCTCGAAGGTTCCAGCCTATTCTCGGCTGTCATCGTGTGTTCTGGTAACGGGCTGCTTCAGGTCAGTTGCCCTTCTGTCTCCAATGCAAGATGCTGGTACCTTTTAAAGTTTCCAGGCACAAGTTCCTCCCCTTGTTAAATGTTTACTTTCATATTCGCTAACCTTTTTTCCATCTGTCATAATATTTTCTCTACATTCAGAACGTCTCAGGTATTTAGTAGGACTCGGCAAACGATAGATTAACCTTTAAATCAGATGATTTATTCTTTATAGTGATGCATTTTTTAATCTGTTGAGGCTCGAGTTAAAAAGTTTAGGGAGAATAAAAACGCTTGCTTTAAATACTGGTGTCATATTATTGTATAGTTTCTTATGTTCTTTATTTTTTCTCACCACTGCCTTGTACTAGAAGCCAGCCCCCACCATACTTACATAGAGAAGAAAGCTATTATTATTACTACAAATGTGGGCATCTCCCCTTTTTGCGCAAATGGGCCGGAAATCAAAACGCTCGCCTATGGCAAACCACTGCGCTGCATGGCAGACTCACCGAGAAGCCTGAGGGCAGCGTAAAAGAGCCAACGCAGCGACCGTATCAGGGCCAACGCCGATAGAGTCTGTGCCAGATGTCCCTTGAGGCGTCCAAACTGATCGGCCACGCCGACCATTGCCCGGAAGGAGTTCTGCAGCGCCTGGTACGTGGAGTCCAGCATCAGGCTGATTGACCCGAACGCCTGAACCACTGACTCCACAGACTGAAAGGCGCCACGCGTGCTGTCTTCCGCCAGGCGCCACAGCGGACCCGGCTCCGCTGCACCATAGCCGCCGTAGCCTCCGTAGTTCCGTAGCCGCCGTAACCTCCGAGTCCGCTGTATCCTCCGATCCCGCCGTAACTTCCATAGCCGCCGTAACCGCCAATACCACCGTAGCCACTGCCGTAGCCGCTGCCATAGCCTCCGCCGTAGCCCATGCGGCTATACATACTGCAACAGCAGAGGTTTGTACGCGTTAAGGCTGGTTCACACACCTGCGACTGCTTACGAATGTGTGCCTTCAAACCTCTTCAAATCTTACGACGCGAGAATACACTGGCACAATCTATCGGGGAACCGTGGAACACGTCTACGTTCCGTACATTTCCTTTTTTTTTATCTTTTACGCATCATTCTTTCTTTCTTAGCTTAAAAATCTTTTGACAATATTGGACAACCATTTTTCGTAGTACATACATTTGATCTCGCAAATACCGCAAAACATTGCTCCAATGAAATGTTGTTCCAGGGTTACCTCATTGGGGGCACTCTTTCTGAGTCTGCAGTCTCCGCAAGCTTTATTACCTCTCTATCTGTAAAATAGTCCGAACTAGGGAACCTCAGATTCGCAACCCATTTCTAGTTTGAACCACAGATCTCTCGAATACTGGCAGGTACTTCAAAAAAGCATAAGGACTGTTTCAGCTCATATTGTCCGCGACAGTACAACGATAGCAGGGGGCGAGAGCGGTCCCACAACTCAAGCCCGCAGGGCGCGACGCAACCCGAATGCGGGAAGCAGCGCCACCTTGCACACCGGGTGGTGTAAGAAGGCACTATCAGAAATGGGGTAATTGGGCATTTTGTTAGAGTATGTAGAGGTATTGTTCAACTGTAAATGGGAACACGGTCCCTTATTTTTCTCTTTCTATATTTCTTGAATGCTCCTTTTCATTCAAATCCCAATTAAAAAAAAAAATATTTTTTGTTGTTGCGATGCTACCACTAGCTTACCGATATGGTACCACGGTGATAGCAACGCACAAGGCGCAAAGTGCGGGAGAGCTCTCGGCCGTCGGGAGAAGCGAGCAATGGCAACACCCTTCCCTTCTAGCCCACCGTACTGCTGCCTTCCTTCGCAACTTGCGAGCGAGGCAACGAGAGCCAGACAGCTGCTGCTGCCATCTGCGAAGGGCTTCGGAAACTCACGGGGTTGCGTAGCTTTGAACAGGCCTGGGTGGCACGGGAGGGGCCGGTCCCGGAGTCGTTGAGGGGCCGGGCAGCGAGCCGCCGAGCACACCCGGGCTGTCGTCCCTGCCGACCAAAAGTGTTTGGGGGGGGGATCAAGCCGCATCATTCATCCGTGTACGAGAACGCTATAATTCCGTTCCACTTTGAGTCCGACCGCAGCCGACGCTGACCAGGAGCAAAGAGAAAACGAAACGCTCAAGGGAAAGGGGGCACCGCAGGCATCCCGGCTTGCGAGCGATTAGCTTGTCCAAATGGAAATCGTAAAAACAAAACATGAAAAAAAAGAAAACAACGTTTTTGAGTTGCACATCGCTCCACACCTCCGTACCCCGCACCCGTGGTTATTTTTTTTTAAATTTCTTGCGCTTTCGCGTTTTTTTGTTTTTTTTTTTTGCTTGTCTTTCCTCGCCGCGCATTTTTCTCAATTTTTTTTACGACCATTTTTGTTATTGTGTTTTTTTTGCGATTTTCGCTGACGAGATTTCGAGATATCTGAAGTCCGTCATGAAAACCTTTCGAGATAAGCAAGGACAAAATGCATTGTACCTATGGGAGCTCATTCCGTGACAAGGAAATTTTACGACTTAACCACTATTTCGAGATAGCCGTGTTCGAGTTAACGAGGTATTACTGTACTTACATAGAGAAGAAAGCTATTATTATTACTACAAATGTGGGCATCTCCCCTTTCGCAAAAATGGGCCGGAAATCAAAACGCTCGCCTATGACAAATCACTGGGCTGCATGGCAGACTCACCAAGAAGCCTGAGGGCAGCGTAAAAGAGCCAACGCAGCGACCGTATCAGGGCCAACGCCGATAGAGTCTGTGCCAGATGTCCCTTGAGGCGTCCAAACTGATCGGCCACGCCAACCATTGCCCGGAAGGAGTTCTGCAGCGCCTGGTACGTGGAGTCCAGCATCAGGCTGATTGACCCAAACGCCTGAACCACTGACTCCACAGACTGAAAGGCGCCACGCGTGCTGTCTTCCGCCAGGCGCCACAGCGGACCCGGCTCCGCTGCACCATAGCCGCCGTAGCCTCCGTAGTTTCCGTAGCCGCCGTAACCTCCGAGTCCGCTGTATCCTCCGATCCCGCCGTAACTTCCATAGCCGCCGTAACCGCCAATACCACCGTAGCCACTGCCGTAGCCGCTGCCATAGCCTCCGCCGTAGCCCATGCGGCTATACATACTGCAACAGCAGAGGTTTGTACGCGTTAAGGCTGGTTCACACACCTGCGACCGCTTACGAATGTGTGCCTTCAAACCTCTTCAAATCTTACGACGCGAGAATACACTGGCACAATCTATCGGGGAACCGTGGAACACGTCTACGTTCCGCACATTTCCTTTTTTTTTTCTCTTTTATGCATCATTCTTTCTTTCTTAGCTTAAAAAGCTTTTGACAATATTGGACGACCATTTTTCGTAGTACATACATTTGATCTCGCAAATACCGCAAAACATTGCTCCAATGAAATGTTGTTCCAGGGTTACCTTATTGGGGGCACTCTTTCTGCATCTGCAGTCTCCGCAAGCTTTATTACCTCTCTACCTGTAAAATAGTCCAAACTAGGGAACCTCAGATACGCAACCCATTTCTAGTTTGGACCACAGATCTCTCAAATACTGGCAGGTACTTCAAAAAAGCGCAAGGACTGTTTCAGCTCATATTGTCCGCGACAGTACAACGATAGCAGGGGGCGAGAGCGGTCCCACAACTCAAGCCCGCAGAGCGCGACGCAACCCGAATGCGGGAAGCAGCGCCACCTTGCACACCGGGTGGTGTAAGAAGGCACTATCAGAAATGGGGTAATTGGGCATTTTGTAAGAGTATGTAGAGGTATTGTTCAACTGTAAATGGGAACACGGTCCCTTATTTTTCTCTTTCTATATTTCTTGAATGCCCCTTTTCATTCAAATCCCCAAATAAAAAAAAAAAATCTTTTTTGTTGTTGCGATGCTACCACTAGCTTACCGATATGGTACCACGGTGATAGCAACGCACAAGGCGCAAAGTGCGGGAGAGCTCTCGGCCGTCGGGAGAAGCGAGCAATGGCAACACCCTTCCCTTCTAGCCCACCGTACTGCTGCCTTCCTTCGCAACTTGCGAGCGAGGCAACGAGAGCCAGACTGCTAATGCTGCCATCTGCGAAGGGCTTCGGAAACTCACGGGGTTGCGTAGCTTTGAACAGGCCTGGGTGGCACGGGAGGGGCCGGTCCCGGAGTCGTTGAGGGGCCGGGCAGCGAGCCGCCGAGCACACCCGGGCTGTCGTCCCTGCCGACCAAAAGTGTTTGGGGGGGGAGGGGGGGGAGAACCAAGCCGCATCATTCATCCGTGTACGAGAACGCTATAATTCCGTTCCACTTTGAGTCCGACCGCAGCCGACGCTACGACTCGAAGGAGTCAATCGAGCGGAACCAGAAGTGCATCGTCACGGCGCTCGTCTTTGTGGGTCTGCGATTGCCGGCTAAACCGATTGCGCTCGGCAAAAAGCGCCAAATCGCAGCGCATTCACTGTGAATGATGGGTGGGCGGTACCAAGCTCACGAAGGAGATGAGCACCCTGACGATGTACTTTAGGTGCCGCTTCACCAACCCCATCAGATCGTGTCGTTGGCTGCGGTCCAACCTAAAGTGAAACGGAGTATAGACAAAGCAAACTCGTCCCCAGCCCCCAGCAACGTGAAAGGCCCATTCGGAGTATCATGAGGCTCGACGTAAGAAGGAAGAAAACACGGGACCATCCGTCGGGCAATGCCACATCGCGGTTGCTCTGGCACACAGCTCGACATTATACCGAGGGCGATTAAAAAACGATCCGAGCTCCGCTTATCTTGTGACTTCTGTTGGCTGTCTTGTCGGCGCTTTTCCAACGAGGTTGCTGTCTCTCCACTCACTGCTGCACAGGTTTCGATGTGCCAAGTTGTGAGTCAGGTGCAAGGAACTATGGCTGCCTAATGTGTGAATTGCACAAATAAGAAATTCTTTTTTTTCTTCGTTTTGTGGCCCTGAGTATGTTTTGAGTCGATACTTATCCAAATATTTGTGCAACGTATGAAGGAAGTGTTTTGTCGCAAAGAAGCGCGTTTGAATGGATGCAGAAGTTCAAGCGCAAGTGTCGACCATAAAGAGGGAGTCCGGACGCCTGCCCACATCCACGACTGATGATGATGCCCGAGCCGTGCGTGCAACCTGATTCCTGTCGGACTGATGAGCAGCAGTGTACGATGTGACAAATCGTTTCCAAATCAGTCGAGGCTTTGCCTATGCAATAATCCACGGCAAGCTTTAGATGAGGAAGATTTTCAATAAAATAAACACTATGGCTACAGTGTGGATAACTTCTTAACTACCCTCGTATGTTGTACTATAGGCGACCTGCAATGCTGTTTTGCTTGGCGCTAAAGAAACATTGGGTATGCCTGGGAGTGGCAGCTGCATGGTTCAAACGTGAGCTATTACTTTGGTGGCACCGCTTAGCCTAGTGTCTGAAGCAAGAAATGCTGGGTAGGTCAGCAAGCTGTGATCACATAACATGAAAGTATGGCGGAAGCTACTGTCCTGGCGGGCCAATTGGAACGTGACCATGTATCGCCGGGGTGTGCTTTTACTCCAAAAAAGTGTCAGGCTTTTCATTGTGCATGCGTTCCATATGACTAGGGCTCCGTGTTTTCGGATTAATCAGAACAACTCAGAAAAACACCTGCCGGTAAAATTTCTGTCAATTTGGATTTATCTGATAAACTCCGAATTGTTATGTGCCCATGCCGCCACGCCACGCCACGCCGCCGCCGCCGCCACCCCCCCCCCCCCCCCCCCGCCCCCCCCGCCCCAACAGCAATTTTTTGAGCAGCGCAGGAGTTTGAGCAGCGCAGGATCAATAGTCCTGGGAAAATGACACCATAATTATCTTTCAAGCCTCGGATCGTTGTCAAAAGGGGGTCTTAAGCCTGGTTCAGACAGTTGCGTTTGACTGCGTTTGACTGCGTTGCGGCTGCGAGAAACCAGGACATCCCCGATGCTTATATCGCGTGCCAAGATGATTCCTTGAATTGGAATCCATGCTTCATACGAAACACAGATGTGCCGGTGACTCGCTTTCGGTTCTCGCCGCAACGCAGTCAAACGCAATAACATTATGAAATAGGGCTCTGTGTTTTCGGACAAATCCAAAAAACTCCGAAAAACACCCGCCGGTAAAAGTTTGGTCAATTCGGATTTATCCGATAAACTCCGAATTGTTATGTGCCCAAGCCACCGCCACCCCACCCCCCCCCCCCCCCCCCCCCCCCCGCCCCCAACAGCAAAAACTTTTTTTTTTTTTTTTTTTTTACAGTTTGAGCAGCGCAGGATCAATGGTCCTGGGAAAATGACACCATAATTATCTTTCAAGCCTCGGATCGTTGTCAAAGGGGGGTCTTACGGCTTGTCTCGTCAAGGTTGGTTCAGGGAAACAGGTCATCGAACCATTCATGTCACGACAAAAGCCACTCTTTTGGTTTCCAGTTTGGGCCATGGGATTTGGGATTTAGAGAAAGGAGAGGGTATGTTTCTGGGAGTAACAGTGAAAGCTATGAACCATAGAGATTGTGTAAAGTAGGGAAGAGGGGCAGTTGAAACTTCTCAATTATATCCTTAAAGGGGCACTGACACATCAAAATCATATATTTTTTTTTTATTATCCGAAACGATTGAAAACGATGCCGGGACATTACCCTCAAAATTTGAAACTTGAAAATTCAGTATTTGTGAATTAAAAAAACAATTTCCAAATGCCGAATTTGAAGTTCCCGCGCGACCCGCGCCAGTGCAGTGAGTCAAAATTTGCGGTCTCCTGCGACTCGACTTTCTTTCGGACCTCCACTCCACGCTATGAGGCAAAGCGCCGTTGCCACGGCGACCCCAAGCGAGGAGGAGGTGGGCCTGCGGGATAGTAGGGTGCCGGCGCGGGAAAAAACCGGTTTCTTCCCCGACTCGCCGACGAGCGCCGCCAAGTTTTCCGAGGGAGGATACAAATTCAGGAAGCAACATCACACCGAACTCTGATTTTTGGTATTTCAAAAAGAGGGGCCACAGTGCGTTCGCAATTGCGTTAAAAAACACGTTTTACGATTGCCGTTATTAAATGTTATAGAAATGTCACCTATAAAGCTTCTAAATTTCCTGATTTTTGACGTCACCGATCAAAAGAAGCGAGGAGGTGAGCGGCGGGAAATATAAACGCCAAAAATAAAAAGGCGCGCGCGCGCGGGGGAAAATTTTTTTCTGCGATGCGGTTTTTTTTCCGTGTCTATATGACTACAACTTGCATCGTTTTAGACAATAAAAAAAATACGACCTTTGGGTTGTCAGTGCCCCTTTAACCCCCTCGCGCGGCCGCGGGATAGATTGATGGGATGATTACGAGCTTCCTTGCGGCTACCTCCGGCAGTTTATTGATTTTAAGGTATCGACGTTTATCGAAGTCACACTTGTGTGCGACTTTTGTCGTGGGACAAATTAGTATTGCCAATGACACCAATGCCAAATTCAACTGAAGAAATCCTAATTGATACAAGCGCAATTTATTTTTTATCTGGCATACGTTTGCATCCGGTTACTATTTATTATTTTTTAATAGGAAACACGGCATAATTAATCTCTGAATTTCGGAGAATTGGGGATTTACGAAAAATAAACTCCGATAAACACCGAAATTTTGCTAAAAAATAAACTCCGAAAAACACCCTTCGAATTTCACAAAAAATAAACTCCGAAAACATGGAAGGAGCCCTACATATGACGCAAAAGCTTCAATATGTGTGCATGGCACTCATATACGTAGAGCTTATCGAAGCCATCGGCACTGCAATGTGGGGCTTATCATTCACCCTTTGCCAATCTACAACGGGACGGTATAACCGTGGGCTCTCACTCTGCTGTTGCCGGCTGGCTATTCACCTTTTTCTGCGCTGTTTGTGGTTAAAGGGGTCATGAAACGCCTTTCTAACTTTTTCCTGTTTAGCTTTCCTCCTTAACTCATAAATCGTGCATTCTACCAAAGCAGTTCAAGAAGACGGAAAGGGGGGAGTCCCCTCTTGCTCAGACTCTTGTTTGTGCACCCGGACACAGCCATTCTCCCCCCAGAAGATTAGCCCGTTGCTCAAAATTCAGACAAAAGTTGCTTTGCCCATCCCGTTCACCCCGAAGCTGACAGTGCTGTGGAAGGTACGTGCTCGTTGGGCCAGCCACACTTTTGCCACGTGATCACACTCTCTCGAGCATACCCACGTGCAGAGATTGAAGTAAGGTGATGAAAGGGAGGCGGCTGATTGGTCCGGCAAGCGCGTAGCTTCCACCACAATGTCAGCTTAGGGGTGAAGGGAATAAGTGAGGTCCAGTGTCATGTGAAGTGCGTTTGAACCCGGTGACGCGCTGTGGGGGCCCGGTGACGCACTGCAGGGACCGCGGATGTATCACAGTGAAAAGGCAGGGAGCTTACGAAGGGAAGAAGGTACGAAATAGTCCGCTGTGTTTTCAAATTTTCGTACCGAAAGTCAGGCTTTTGACTTTCTACCTTTTTTTCTTTCGGCCACTGAACGATGTGCTATTAGTAAAATCCCCAATATAAATTTATTTATTCCAGCCCAAAATTCGTTTGATGGGACATTTAAAGGGATACTGAACCGAAAATCGAATTTCAGAAAACAATGCAGAATCGATAGGCGGAACGCTACAAATCCCAAAACGTCACTCATAAAGCGGTATCTCCAACGGATCGTCGTATTTTTGTAGAAAGAGCGCGCTCACACAAGGCCGAAAAGACGCCTGACCTCGCGATTCTCATTTCCTCCTCTTTTCGCTTCGACTCCACGAGGGCGCGGAGAGGAAAGGGAGCGAGGCCTATTTCTCCTCCTTCTCAACTCTTCTGCGATAAGATGACAGTCAACATTCTCCCTTTCGCTCCTTTCTTTTCCAGAAATACTGGCCATCCGCCCGAGATATGGCTATATGAGTGATGTTTCGCGGCTTATGGCGCCCTGTTCAACACTTCCGCAAGCTTATTTTGTGAAATCCGAATTTCGGTTCAGCATCCCTTTCAAGCATACGATGCACCGACTAGCCAAGGCTCCTGCTCTTGTCATGGTATATTACTCGCTAAAACTTACTACGGTGTGCCAATCTCTGGCAGAACGACATACCTTAGCTGAGCGGCTCATTCGACAGTAAACACCGCGGACGGCAATAAGTAATTCTGCTGCGTGTGTGGCTAGACAGCCAAAAGTTAGCCCCAACGGGCATCTGGTGTCTCAGCCATAGATGAAAAAAAATTTTGAGTGTGGTACCTCCTCTAGCCTAGGGTCTTTATTGAGCACTACGCAGCAACTATACACGACCGCGCATCGGTGTGATGCTCGTCCAGATTGAAACGGACAGGGGTGGGTTTTGAACCCAGGCAACAACCACCGATACCCCCACCCCTGACAGTGGCCCCTTGTGCTGCAAGTGGCACAAAAGAGATGCTCCATAATTCTTTTACACGCAAGGCAGAATATGACATTTTCTTAAACCACCCGAGAGTAGGTGGAGAACCACTCTCAAGTGGTTTACCAAGAAAGACTTGCCGAAACGGTAAACCTACACCAGCTCGTGGGTGCCACAAGGCATCCACAGCTCGTGGGTGCCAACGCGACTCGAATCAGTTGTTGTGATTAAAATTTGAGTAAAACTATACGCACTCCGGAGTGCACTTTAAACGGAAATGGCTATACGCACTCCGCTAACTCATATAAAACGAATGGCCACAGCGAGTTTTCGAAGCGGTGGCATAGCGTAGTGGTCAAGACGCCCGCTTTGTACGCAAGTGGACGCGGGTTCGATCTGCAGTGGGTACTACTTTTTCCCTTTTTTTTTTTCCTGGAACATTTTGTTCTGTCGAGGCAATTGGCGATATTTACAACATTTCTTCTTGCGATGAACATTAAGAAAACCGAATGTTGTCGCCGAAACTTCGCAGAACTAAATGGTATGGGGCTCCCTTTCCGGTTCAGTTTTGTAATTAGCAGCCGATACTGTCGCCGCGAAGCGGCGTGAACGCAGGCGGGGGGTTGTGTTAACGAGCTCCCCAGTGATACACGCGCCGTTCGAAAAGGGCGACCCAAATGGCACGAGTTCTCCGCGGTGTGCTATCGCGCATGTGGGCGGCGAGCTCGTTATATGAGCCACGTTCGGACGACATACAAATTACTTATGAAAATAGAAAAGAACCAGTCTGGCGACTGCGAAGTTTGGATACAGTGCAAAACGTAATTATTCCCAGAGTTAACAGAGGGCAACAGTACGCGAGGAAGAACCACGATGAAGTATCCTAACATGTAGCAAAGGCCAAGAACCTAAACTCGCAGCTGCAGAAACTTGTAGCTGCACACCTGCAACGAAAATATTGTGACAGCAGTGAAGGGCGCGCTCGTATCCTCCTCTAAGTGTTCAAAAAAGCAAACGCAAGTCGGTAACGTAACTACAAAGTCATTTTAAAGTTCCGCCAGTCAATTCTCGCCCTGGGACTCCAGGGGCTCAAACGAGAAAGAACGCGTTTCGTTGAAAACAGCTAAGGAAACCTTTGACACTGCGCTTCATGGACGAGTTTCCCCTTCGCTCGGCTGGAAAAGCGAACTTCAGAGGACGATGACGACGCAAGAGGCTCAAGCAGGAAAATGGCTCACCATGAAGAGTTGTTAACCAGTCCGCTGGTCCCGCACTGCTGGCCAGCGACCTGATTTTCCCAGGGCTTTGGCGGCGATGCCATTGCGGGCCCCGGCTGTGCGTCTAAGCGGTGCGCTAGCACATCCAGTCTCGATTACGTTAGCAAAGCATGCTACACAGTTTAAGGCCCGTATCAATAGCGCATCAGCAGGAAGAACGACCCGAACCGACGACAGCAAAGCCGACGAAACTTGCGCAACTTGCGCTGGTGAAGGAACGGAAGTGCGTTCGCTTCAATAAAACAATATACGGAAGTGACGTAATGCATAGCAAAACGCATAGAGTTATTACAAACGTTGTTAGAGCTGTGTCTTAAAAGTTATTTAAATTTCACTCCAGAGTTCAGAGTTTTATGAGCTAACACGTGAAAACCGCGAAAATTTGATCAGCAGTCCTGCGGGGTTGCTGCTTCGGCAACTACAAGAGTGTCGTAGCCGTAGTCAACGTTGGCCATCTTGGCCGTGGCGCACGGTAGGATTGTTTCGGTTTCATTTATTGATTTTGTTACGAAATAAAGCTAAAATACAGTTATATGCTAACAGTGGATTTTGAGTTCGTAGCGAATAGTTATGGCCGAGTATTTTCGAATCAAATATCGAATATTTTCTTCAAGCCTTTCACTCATGTCGCACCATGAACATAAGGGCCCCGGTGCCGGATGGCCTAGGGTGCCTACATGTTTCCGCCGCTCCGGAAACATGTAGGCACCCTAGGCTGGCCTATCTACGCCACGGCTTGAACTTTACTTTTAAAGTATCTTTCTTTTTCCGGTACTTTACGAGGAAAGTACAACTTCTGACTTCAAAGGACATTCCCCAAATTTGGACCTCTAGAAATAAGTGTCAACTATAAGTTGACTAAGTTAAATAGCTCGTCAGCGAGATTAAAACAACTACTCTGTGGCCACTGGACTTTTACAGCAATGTACTGTAGATATCAACATTCAAAGTTTCTATTTTATTTTCTTTCTTTTAATACGAGGCGCGCTGCGAAGCAATTACGGAGCTCGCTTCTGCGGGTGTTGCTTCTCCGCAGTGCACCCGTGTTCGGTAAGAAGCTCACTCAACGGGGCTAACCCGCGCGATCAACACTTCGATAAATACGAATATCACAGTTCATATCATCTCGAAGCGAATATCGAATTATTCGAAACTATTCAAATATTCGCACAACATATTCACATTATTTGGCAAGGGTGAGACAAATTTATAAAAACAGTGAAGGTGCAGTGAAAGGGCAAGTATGTGAGTTAGCAAGTAAGCACAGGGCAAGTATGCGAGTTAGAATTCGAGGAAATAAATTGCTGCATTGTGCATGCTGCGATTTTCTACGAAGATAAAGCCAGATGGAAAAATACTGCATTTAAATCATCTCGAAGGGGGGGGGGGGGGGGGGATAGAAAATTAAATTACCTGAAGGAGAACCAGTTATTGTTGGTGTTCGTCATCAGCCCCAAACACGGTTCAGCAAAATAATAAAAAAATCCAAGCGCAATTGGCTATAGAAAGGTATGGTACACAAAACACCACAATATTGGGAACACGTGTTGATCACCTATACTCAGCATCCAGTATTTTGTGCTATGTTGTCAAGGCCAGCACAGCTTCCACAGTTCTGCAGAACCTTACTGCTGAAAGAGCATGCGACTTCATCTTGCATCTCATTTGCACTCGCTCTTGTGCGAGGGAGACGTGTTGGAGCAGAGCGGAAGCTATGCTAGCCATGACAATGTAGCGCAAAATAGTTGATGCCAACTAAGATTATGCCTTCAATTGGGGTGCACAGCCCAAAGCACAGCTACAGCTTCGCTCAATGTCCTCGAAAACAACCATCTGAGACATCAATAACTATTACGATGCAAAACACGCAAAAAAGAATTTGCTTTATTTTTTTCAGTTAAAATCCACTCTCAGCATGCTTTCTTTTTACACTGCCGACAGAAAACTAGAAGGAATGCTTCGTATCTCCCCGAAGGGTGAACATACAGTGGCATATCTTCGCTGCAAAACTCGCTCTACATGCCCACAGATACACAATCATGAAAAGAGTGCATGCCAACACACCAATACGTCCCATAAATGGGCTGCATTTACATGGATGCGAGCGTGGCGCGTCGAATAGAAAGGAAATGATCACGACTGGGTAGTATGGGAAGGAAGAGGGGGGACTAAGTGTGTCCAATCGGCCCCCTTCGATTTGACACGCTACAGTTGCACCCGTGTAAATGCAGACAACTTCGTGGCATCTCTCTGAAGCTGCATCTACTACATCTGTTTCTCGAAGATAGATTAGGGTCACGAGACTATTCGTTTCTAGATTCACCAGAGATCACGAATAGCTTCAACGCTAGTTTTCCGTCGCACAAAAATAAATAACTGGCGCTTCTGCGCCGATCTGGAAGAAAAAAAAAAAAGTCCATGGTACACGAAAGGATCCCGGCACGATAAACCGTTGTTTCGCAGCAGAAGGATGCTCGGTACCAGCTTGGAAGAGCAAAGAGAAAGAAACTATATCTAGAAAACAAAAGGCAGTGAATAACGTAAAGCCGGAGCGCTAGGAAATTAAGGGCCACTCCTTTTAAAATATTCTCTCACCAAAGTACTTTACAACTACGTTCATTATCTCAACGACAGATTCAAACTAAGTTTTTCGGTTTGGCTAGTCCATTAGGGGGCCACTCCAGTAAAAATGAAATTGCCGGTTCCCATGAAAGGAATCGGCGAAGAATCTATCCCAAGCCGAGAATACTGAAATGAAGTTATCCATTATGCCGAGAGTTCTAACTATACTCGGACAAAGGGTACGAGCAATTTTCGTTCCTTCGAGACGAGCATTGGCCGGCGCTTCTCAAAACTGTGGTCCGCGGACCCACAGGGATCCGGGAGAGCGTTCATGTGGGTCCGCACTAAGTAAAAAAACCGCTCTCTACGGCATTGCACAAGACCTCCAATGCAGAATGTATTGGGGGTCCTCGAGCAGCCCCCTAGTGGGTCAGGAGGTACATGATGACCGCAAGTCTGAGAACCGCTGCTCTAGGCGGACGTGACTAAAGGCAATCAGTGTTTGACATGCCTTCTTTGCAATCGCTTCCTTTAGAAGATGCCAAGATGAAATATTCTGCGAGAGACCCTGTTCTGTTTACGTGAAAGGTTCCGAGGCTCGGTGAAAAGAAACGTGCGGTAGATTTTGAGATGGAGCGACCGTTGGAAACACTACTCGACAAAGCAGCGAATAACGATTAGGCAGTATTCAGAGAGAAATACCTTGTCTCCAGATTTATCTTCATCCTACTGCAGCGTTTAAAGGTGTACTCCGCTTGAGCTTCGCGCGTCAAGGTTCCCACCCCCTGGCGACGCAAACTGATGGGTAGGGCCCAGATTTCCAAACTATACACGTTTTCCACATAATCCGAGGCTCCCACCACATTCCGAACACATGCGGCAAACCTAAGATCCAAAACACCACGACACGCAGATCTTATGAATGAGTCTTTGTACCTTGAACTGCACGGCGCTGCGGCAACGCGCTGGTAGTATGGAGTTTGGTTAAGAGAACGCCAATTGAACTAGAAAATAAAAGGAAAGGTTGATGTCTTCGAATGGAGTGCTGCCGCGCCCTTTTGAGAGCCGAGGCGGCGAAGACGTACTGTCCGAACGCTGGCGACGACTTCTGCACTGGCATCTCGCAAGCGGTTTGAAGTAGAAATGCACGCAACCGTCCGCCGGAGGTTTGCACATCTGCCAGCTGGGGTCCCGAGCCAACCACCAACACCGTTTCGTAGCAGCCATTGAACTGGACGTGCACGCTGCAGCCTTCTCCCAATGTTGACTCCAATCGTGAGGGAAAATCGTGCCAAGTCACCGTCTCGCCCATTCCATCTCTCATTTCAAGCTGCAGAGAGAGAGAGAAATCGGGAAAGAAAAAAAAAAACATGTACCAGCAAGAACATTACAGAGACAACAACTCGAGCCGAAATTTTGACCTCAAGCTTGCGAACAACTATCGCGAAATCCCGTACGAAAGCCATTACCCGAGACATCGCTAATCCCATTTTTTGGGCTGAATATCAGTAACATAAATATTCCGAAACATTGCTCACCCCGTCGTTCCCGTCGGATATCACGCGATGTCGGACGGGAATTGCATCAACCGCGCAGTCTGCGGTACCGGCACATGTGACAAGCGAGTTCGTAGTGGGTTCCCCAAGTTTACCTCGCCGTGAGACACGAATCGGCTGCGTCCGATACCCGAGGTATCCGTTCCCGCCAAATGCAAGTCCGGAGCGGATTCCCGCGTTTTTTTTTTTCACCCCTGATCTGCACAGGCGATATCGGCTCCAGTGAATATGCGAGTTTGTGGCAGTTTCCCGCGTGTCTGACACGCGGTGAAACACTAATCTTTTGCGTCCACGATCCGCGGCATCCGTCCCCATGATGAAGAGTTCCTTGCGAATTTTCGCATGTTCGTCGCACCGTGAAACGCGAATTCGTTGCATCGCGATGTCGGTTCAAGCTTCGCGTGGTTTGAGCGGGTGTCCCGGTGTTTATCACCAATGTTTGCTAACAATTTGCTTTATCGCTTTCATCTTTTAATACCATTTATCTCGACGTTTTGGGCAGGCGTTATTACGAGATCTTACGGTACAGTCGCTGATGGGACGAGAACGACGGGGCATCTTTCACGCATGCCCAGCCTCTAGCACGCGCTCGTCGCCTTTCGTCTCGCGAGATGCGTGAGGCTCATGAGACGAGACGCATGAGGCTCATCAGACGCCGAAGTGTCTCAAAGGTAGCAAGCTCGCACTGGAGGCAAGACGACCGAAGCACCTCGCTGCCATTTCGTTCCCGTCGGCAACCGGCCAGATCTCACATAATCTGCGTCGACGGTGAGCGAACGACGAAAATGCGTGCGAGTGTGATGCGGCACTCTGAAGCCGGCAAAACAAAAAACCGTACACGGCAGGCAAATGCAATCTAGCTTCACCTTACTTGAAACCAGAAATTTCACTGTAGGTAAATTTAATACGACACGTGTGATCATTTGGGAGCTTCCCCGAAAGTCCGCAGTACAGCAACCGACGTTTCGCCGAAAAATATCCGCTGTTTCGGGGCACGTCGATCGACACGCTGGCCTTTCCTCTAACTTTCTGAAAGGTTTTTCTCGCTGTGTTCAGTGGTGAAATGATTCCCGCTAAATTGGGGGGGGAGGGGGGGATTGACTCTGTGCATAATCGTACACCGATTCAGGCTTTCCCACTAAATCTGGCCACTATACAGCTGCGACGGATGGACACGCATGATCTGGGCTCAGAGGCCCCATACACCAACGCGCGGCCCTGACGTCACACCGCCGCAGCTATTGCTAGGGCGCATGCGAAGATGCTTCAGTTCACGCGACTCCGGTTCCTACGTACGCACAGTGCCCGCACCTTGTGTGGGCTTGTTTGTAAACAGCACGTAGGTCTATGGTCGGTGACAGGTCAAGGACCCGGTAAATGCTATGCCTTGAGCGCGAGCATTCTGTCTTTCACAACACTTTGCTGAATGTGCAGGCAAGGCCCGGCGGCAGGCAACGAGTGTGCGCTGGAGGCAGAACATCTACCGGGCTCTTAAAGGGGCACTGACAAGGTATTTATGCTTGCCAAGGTTTTTATTTGTACATGACATATGAGAGCCCAACTACCCACAACAGAATTTGCGGCTCAAATTCGCTTTTTTTCCACCTGAAAACCGTCGATCGAGAACTGGCCGGTTTGAGTCGCGCTCACTCTTCTCTGTGGTTATGTGCCGTTTTCTATGTTTAGACACAACCGCCAAAGGTAATCACAAAGCCGTGGATCATCGAAGGCACACACTCAGTACTAGAAATGGACAAAAAATATTATACCCTTTTTTTATGGCTTCTAAAAAGCTGCAAATACGTCGATTGAAAAAAAAAAAAAAAAAAGTTGCACAGCCACGTGATTTTTGGTATCTTTCTCCTCCTCTATATTTCTTCTTCCTCCCCAGTTCAGTTCCGGTTTCGGCTTCGAGCAGCTGCGTTTTTTTACTTTATTAAATATATACGTGACACTGTAGCAAAATAATGATTGGGTAGTCTTTTGACACCATAATAGATCGCCTGGCAAAAAATTTAAAAATTTTTTTGGGGGGTGTCAGTGGCCCTTTAAAGGGTAACTGCAAAGAAAAAAAAGTGTTTTTTTTTAAACAGCCTAATTGGGACAAGCATGTCACAAAACAAATGTTCCGCGAAAAAAGTAATTTTTTTTAGCAATATTTACGCCACAGGACGTAATTTAGTCGGAGTCAGAACCTCTCCACATTTGAAACTCCCGCTCTTTCGACCCCCGCGGAGGAGAAGTACGCCCCGCCCCTCACTCTCCTGATGCAGCGTCTCGACTTCCGGTAATGGCAACAACGCACGTTAAACCAGAAGCTGCGCGGTTCGCGAGCTCATAGCGAAGACGTGACCGGAGAAGAGCCCCTGTGATGTTCGCGGTAGACGGAAAGTATCATTCGTAATCGTCGTGTGTGCTTTGAAAGCGAAGGGAGTCACAGGGTCCACGAGTGCGCAACCACAAGCCAAGGTTCACGACGGCGCTGCGTTGACTTCGGCGATCTCGTTCTGTTTGGTGCAACACGGCGATGCGAAAAACAGCTGAAATGTTCGTGGTGTGTGTGGTGCGGTGCTTGGAACTTACACCCACACTAACACGAAGCGCAAATTGGTTTTGTGGGGTTGATGTTTAACGGGTTCAGTCCCGTCGTCGTCAGCTGATCCAGTCAAACTGGTCCGGGAGGACGCAGCGAGCGTTTTTAAAAGTAAATCTTCCTTCGTTCCGTTTCAAAATGTGGAAGATTCCCGACGCATACCGTGAGTAAAAAGCTGCGGGCGTTTTCAACAAAATTACGTCGTTTTAACTGAACAATGAACTCCGAATTTTTGCCCTAAATCTGCCGTTTTTATGCTTCGTGTTGTAGGACTGCGTTTGCACAGCGACGTGTTGCGCTCATCGTGCGGTGTGAATAAATTTGGGCAAGATTTCGTACCTGCCCACAGATGCATGAACTGAGACCATTTTTCACGTAGTGAACATAGTGCTTTTTTTATTTTGTGTGTCTAGTCGCGGACGTTCGGAGCACCCGGTGCGAATCTCGACGGCTTCCGGAGCGATATGACGAGAACGTAACTGGACACGTTTGTCGCTACGCGAACGCCCGATTGCCTCCAGCCAAATAGCATTCCTTTCGGGGCGACATGGCTGCTGGAAGGCTCGCTGTCGGGATCACTCATCTGACATCTCCGAAAAGTCGGCATTTGCACCAGCAAGCAAGCAAGCAAAAAAAAAAAAAAGCACGCTAAGCAAGCAAAGAGGAAAACGAAAGAACCGCGCTATGAAAGCCAAAACCCCGCGTCGCTTCCTATCACTAACACCTGCGACAGCTGCTAAACACACACTACTTCACTTTAGGAAGTCTCACTCAAGCACCTGGGTCAGCACGAAACACTGATCACTTCGGCGAAACGACTAGTCGAGGTAGGCGAGACAGGCGGGAGCAGAGTCTTCGGCGGCCATGAAAGAATGGCGAAGCTTTTGTTTGTTATAGTATGAATCCAAACGGAAGTGCCCGTTTTGTAAACCTTTTGTAAAGAATAGCAACTTTCATCACATAGGTTATTCTTTAAACGTAAAAATATGCCGCTCGAAAGGAAATTGCAACATATAACAAAGGTTTAACAACCAAGATCTAAGCTGTCAATCAAACTCTTAGCCAATGAGAAGTATAGCAGCCGATTGGGGTTGACGTCGCGGAACCCCAACTTCGTGGCGCGCGATTTAAAATGGACGAAATAGCCGCAAACTAAAATCAGTCTCACGCAATAAATATTGCAGTAAAAAATTTGTTTTTTCGCGGAAAAATTGTTTTTTGACATGCTTGTTCCAATTAGGCTGTTTAAAAAAAAACTTTTTTTTCTTTGCAGTTACCCTTTAAATGGGAGCTCCGGCGAAATCTCGACAGTCACTGATTTGCCTCAAAACTGGTTCAACACATTAACAGACAATCTGAACAGTAACAAAAAGTTAAAAGTAGCAACATTTTTTTTTTTTTTTTTTGTCGCAAAGTCATTGAAGTTGTAATTTTGGCCTGAGCAACACTGAAAACATGACGTCAGATGATGTAAGACGGTGGAGGGGGAGTACAGCTTGTTTCCGACAGGTTACAAGAAGTATTAACAACTGAAATAATGCGCAAAGTACCGCATTTTGTAAACCGTCCGCTCGACTCGCAGGTTATAGAACGCACAACGTCACCCCCCTGGAGAGTGCGAGAAAATTTGAACGGTGGAATTGGCATCACCTACTGTTTACTGTTTCCTTGATAGCCATTTCAAATTTCCGCGCAATAAATAGCATGCCGGGAAGAGTAAGGCCCGGGTATCACGAAAATGCAATTAGTTTCGGTCGCTCAAAAGATCCGCCGGAGCTCCCCTTTAACTTGCCGCCGACCTTAGCGCTCTCTCTTTTATAATGCTGGCCGGGTGGCACGAGCCTCTGCCCAATCCCGAAAGTTCAGTTGCACGCCTCCGTCGCGTCTCGGCACACTCCAAGAGAGGGGAGAAGCGGCACGCACCCTTCGCGCCCCGCTTCACCTGGCCTCCCCGTGCCCGTCCGAGTGCCCGTCCGTGCTGGAGGAGCTGTGGGCGTCCGAGAGCCGCTTGGGCTGGAACTCTGTGATGATGACTGTCACGTTGTTGACCGTCACGGCCCGCTGCTGCCCCGTCGACCGGTCCACGTTCTTCAGCCGGGGCCGGGCCTTGGGGCGGCTCCCGCCGCGGCAGCCAGAGCCGGGGCGGCCCCCTCGGCTGGGCGCCAGCTGCTGGGCCACCAGCTGGGGGTTGATGCGAGGTTTTCTGGCAGCCGAAAAGGGGTGGCAAGGTTAGAGGGGCTCGTGCGATGTCCCCGAAGATGGCCCACGGCAGCGAGGATAAGGCGGGGTGTCGAAGGGGGATGGGCCAACTCTCGTTGATACCCCTAAAGGTGGCCCACCCCCACGAAGGTAAAATGGGGTGCAGAATGGGGGTGCACCAACTTTAGGTGACATCCCTAAAGATGGCCGATCCCCATAAAAGTAAAATGGGGTGCAAAAGGGTAATGGGCCCACTTTAGGTGCACGCTCTGAAAAAGGTCCACTCCCCTAAAAAAAAGATAGGGTACAATTGGAAGGGGGGGGGGGGGGGGCAACTTCTATTAACATTTCTAAAAATCGCTTTATGTTGCATTTTAGGCAGACTCGCAAGAGAAGGTGCTTGCGCTGTCATTTCTCGAGATGCCAAGCAACGTCCGGGACCATAAAAAGTGACTGAAGCCCATTTTGAGGAAAGACTACATAGAAAATTCTACCTCCTGCTACTCAGGAGTATGCAGTAGGCACCTTTTTGCAAGCGGACATCAAAACAGGCCTCGGCAAAGCCCAGCTTAGTTCGGTGTCGTTAAAAACTGGATGAGCCCATGTACCCTTTCCCGGCCTCTTTTGGTGCTGCTTGACCGGCTGACTGAGCTCTTTTGAGCACCTCAAGGTAGTGATGGGCGCCTGACGACAGGCACAGCACGGCATTACGAAACATGAGCCCCGGGTACAGCCAATACCTTTCACACTGCTTAGAGGACTTTGTAGCGGTTGTAACTCCGGATGACCCTGGCAGTTGCAGTTCCTCTTCCCCTTCTGCTCTTCGCCCGGTGCTTGGCCTCAGCAATAAAAACCTTCAGTGTTCGCTGTTTCGACATTGTGAAATTTTACTAGCTTGTCCATCCGGCTATACTTCGTGTTGGGTGACACCTACCGTCCACTATGCGTATTCACTATTAAAACCACATATGTTGCTGCTAACCCATTATGAAATATGCGTTCCGAAAGTATACATGCCTTGCACCTACGTCACGTGATGACGTCGAACACCGGTATTTACCATGCTGGTGGTTAACTCGACGGCCCTTCGCAGCGAGAGCAACGGTAAACTGTGCCGCGTTTGGCTGTAGCAATTACTATGTATCCCGACGATCGTACGATCGTCTCGACGGCACGCCCCACGAGACAGAGTAGCTGTCAAGTTAGAGAAAGTATGAGCGGCAGGAAAGGGATGCGGCCACGGATTACGGAGTGTCGCTCGCCGAATTTCATAGTGGCGAGCGACGGCACTTATCTACCGTTGTTTACGTTTGCGCACGCCTTTGCATCAGCTTTTGCCCAATCGTGGTGTAGATGCCCTTTGCCTTTCGTTACATAACGCCGTTTCCATGTTTCGAGTGCACCTTCGGGGCTCCCAGCCAAGCACAGGCGAGTGTCGCGCCGCGAGCCCGGCTGACGGTGATCAGTCGGCGACGGCCCCCGTGTGCAAGCTCGCTGAGACGCTGCCGCCGGGGCATCGGTTTGTGCCGTCCGCAAGACGGTAACCTTTGCAAGGAGCGAAAGTATGAAGGTGAGCCGGTTAGTAAACATCATAATATAAACCCCGAGACAATGAGAGTTGTCTTGTCCGTTATTTGATTTATCCTTGTCTCAGGGTTTAGATTATGACGGTAACCTTGCGTTGTTTACCAGTATTTCGCAAAATCGTAGCAATTTTTCTACAAGCGACTCCTAGAGCCACTCGTCAAATTTTGGAATGCGCAATTAAGCTTTTTTTTTTTTTGGCAACACGACAGCTTTTTGCGTTAAAACTTTGTTGGCGGCATATCTAAACTTTCTGCTCGTAGCATTATCGCACCAATGCCGAAGACTTCCGCACATACCGACTAAAAGCCGTCAACAGTAAGCACGGCACGTTTTTCCAAGTTCACATTAACACAACTAGGTACCTTTGTTGAAAATATGGTGCATATCAGCGGATGTCCGGGCAGTTAGCGGCATCCTACGCCCTGGTAAGTGCATCCGCACAGTGTGAAGTCAACCACCAGTATGGTGCGGGGCCCCGTCCTTCCCTAGCGTGACGTCACTTGCAAGGCGTGTATTAGTATCACTTGAGTTTCAGTAGTAGCAGTGCGCAGCGGACAAGCATCATCATTACTTTATGGGGAGGTGGCACCCCTGGCGATGATTGTGTAAAACAGTCGCAACGATGCCAAACCATAGGGAAGCCAGAAATCGGGCAGGCATTGTCAGTACAAAAAAGGCTATGGTACAAACAACCACTTTGAGATCTGCAACAAAAGTGTAAGAAGCACCCCAACGAAGAATTAGGGCATTTCCAAGGCACCTTTGGCGGCAAAAGAAAACAAGGAGTAATCTAATTAATGAATGGATGGATGGATACATGGGGCATTTCCAAGGCACCTTTGGCGGCAAAAGAAAACAAGGAGTAATCTAATTAATGAACGGATGGATGGATACATGGGGCATTTCCAAGGCACCTTTGGCGGCAAAAGAAAACAAGGAGTAATGTAACTAATGAATGGATGGATGGATACATGGATGCATGCAGCTGAGCATCTTGAATTGGGTGGCTAGGCAGCTTGCGCCACCTGGCCGGTGGTCTGAACTAGCTCACCTGGTGGAGGTACCCTTGCGCACGTCGCACATGAGACACTTGAACGCCTCAGCAGTGTTGCGGTACGTGCACACGCTGCAGTCCCAAACATTGTCTTCCTTGGGCTGCCGTTTAGGACGCCTGCCAAGACATACGAGAAACAAAGGAATCAACCAATTATGGTACACATCGCGACACTGTTAGCGCGAACACGACATCCACGCATTCTCGCATTTTACTTCTAAATAGTATTAGTTAGCACGAACTTTTATCGCTCACATTATAGAACTATATGAGCTCTTTCCGTAGCAATAATAACTTGGATAAAATCCCTTGGTTACGAAGAGAAAAACTGGAAAAACCGGCGATCGCTTGTTCGCGCTAACAGTGTCGCGCTCTGTACATCATTTCTGACCATACACAAGAAGAGCAAAGAAAACTGCTCTGACAAGGGACAGAAATGTAAGAAAAAGAAAAGACGTGGCTCTCATTTCAGTTGCTTTAATGCTAAGAAAGGATGAGTGAACGAGCTAGCTGACCATACTCGAATATGTTGGTCCTGAACAACAAAGGATCATTAGTGGATCCTTCTGGCAACTCCGATAATGATACCCGATACTCCACCGCCACCTTTGTGCGTACATCATACCGTTATCGGGTGTAGCTACCAGAGGCATAGAAAAAATCTACTAAAATTCCTTGTTAGCAAGAAAATTTAGTTCCTCAAGCTAATTTGACGTCTAGAAAGGATGGCAGTGAATGAACTGTCCTTTAGCTGTAATTGAATAACAAATATGAAACTTTCTTACTCTCTACTTGATAAAAGCGCCATTCAAATTTTTTTTTTTTTGGGGGGGGGGGGGGGGGGGGGGGGGTCGAAGTTAATTATTGTAAAGAACTACAGTAAAATCTCCAGCAAGCACCCACTGAAAATTTTAAGATAATCGTGAAAAAATGAAGATCAACAATATGTAAAGATATGTCTTTTGTTTAGTTTTCAAATGTTACAAAATTGAGGGGTGGGCACATATTGTGGAATGGGCAGATGCTCGGTATTTTACAGCATATTTTTCTATCACAAAATAATTTAGGGTATGGAAACAGCGATCAGCTAGCTCTTTATGATCCCAAGCTTTAAGCGAGAATTCACTGCAATCTGAGGATGCAAGGCCTTAATGGTTGTACATAGTTTTGGAATGAAACGGAACAATGACAGGCTATACAGGACAAAGTGCACCAGTTCCTATTTCAGAACGCAACTTTGCTTTTGAAAATAGAAATGCAGCTGCTAGTCGGCAATCTCAGTGTGCACTTCGTCCTCTTGTCCTTCAACATTCTTTCTTTTTTTGCATAATTTTTTTAAGCAGTGTTGCAGTATGTGCACACACTGCAGTCCCAGACATTGTCTTCCTTGGGCTGCCGTTTGAGACACCTTTCAAAAAGGCATACCCGCCATTCTCTTCACTTTGCAAAAAGTCAGATGCGTGAGCAAACAATGGTTGTCTATACTCCGTTTCTTCTAAGCTGAGACTGCGGTGGGAGCTACACACTCTCCAAAACCAATCAGCCGCCTCCCTTTCATCATGTGACCCGGCTCTCCGCACGAGGATGTGGGCGAGAGCGTGATCATGTGACAAAGGATCGACGTATGACTGGTCCAATGCACTCGTAGCTTCCACCGCAGTCTCAGCTTAGGGGTGAACGGAGTATAGGTGCTAAGATACACTATTTTTTATGCGTACATAATAATAATGATCACAAGCATCTTAGCTGGGTATGTATGGAAGATATTAGGCAAAGACTTCACAAACTCTTAATGAATAAGATTTTAGAGCGTACTTGGAATGCACAGTTTTTGTCAAATTGGGAGATTATAAAGCTTGCGGGGACCACAGGAGCAGAAAAATGCCGCATCCGGATGTTTGAGCTCATATTGTCCGCGGGGTTCGTGTCATTTATGGTCTAAGCGAAGCAGGCGCTTCAATCAGTTTATTGACCAAAACATGACCGCGTCTTCTAGCATGAAAATCCTAGGTAAACTAACTGATCGCACTACATGCACGAGGCAAGCGCTTCAAAGCTGAGCTTTAGCGCTCCGTTGAACATTGCCAGGGCGCAAGTCAATTTTATATGCGCGAAAATGGAGCCGCTGATTTCCACAGAAGTTCGCTATCTTTAGCTTGACACAATTGCCCGCGCCAAAAGACTGCACAAGGCAATCGTGAAACGTAAGTACTGCAGCGAAGTCAAACACTGTGCAAGAAAACAAGTTGAGGAAATACACGGCGCAAGTGACGGACAACCGACGCGAAGCTCAAGCCTGCGGTCACCTGTCCTTGAAACTATTGGCCGAATGAGGTTGTGGATAGTTCGGTTAGAAGAATAAAGGAGCTGGATCAAACTCACCGACTCGGACTCTTCTTAGAATCCATTCCGCTAAGGGATATTTACAGTTCCGTGCCCGCTCTAGGGCGAAGCTGCTTGTCTGAGGTAGCTAGAAGAGTCGCAGCGTAGACAGAATCCGTCCGTGACCGAGGGCTCCATTGCGGCCGCCGCACACGTCAAAGGTTTGCGACGAACTAAGGGCTTTGTTACAGCTGGCTGCAACGCAGACCATGAGCGGTTGGGGTAGTCGCTTTTACATCGCAGTGCTTCAACGCTCAGCTACAGCTTCGCGTGGCGTCATAAAGGATGGCTCAAAATGGCTGCTGGGTGGGAAAAGTCACGTGACCTTGTTTTGATGGCGGACGGGCGAATATATTTCGATATTCTAGCAATCGAATCCCGAAGAAAAAAAAGAGAAGTTCGAACACAGCTTCGTGACGGATGGAAACGGTGGGAACGTACGGGTCGGCTCAAAGCTGGCGTCTCGCTCTCATGATTGATTTGAAAAAAAAAAAAAATGAGGTATATCTGCCATTAATGGAGCTAATTATGCGTCTCAGCAGTAACAGGCGGTGGGCGAATTGCATTTCGACTTTGAGGTTCGCTAGAGCAGCAGGCTCGGCTGGTTCGTCTTTAACTGGTTTCGTTTTCGGATTGTGCATTTCTCATCTCGTATTACCAGTTTGTACCAATATATTTTGGTCAAATTTTTTATTTTTTTATTTTAGCTGTTCGGTAAAATTTTTTTTAAACATTAGGTGGAACGGCTGGAACGGAGCATGGTAACATCCCGCTACCAGCCGTTACAAACTGAGTACCACCGTGCTGAGTACTGAGTGAATAGCCAACAAAATCCACCTATCCATCCATCATTTGTGTGTGCCTCGGTGCTATGCCCACCATATCGGTGCTTCGGTTGTAAAATTGTAATTGTAATTGTAATCTTGTGAAAGCGGTATGGTAAGTACCTCGTCCCCTAACGTGAACCTTTTAATTAACGACTTAATGTGGTACATGGAACCTCTGAAACGTCGTCGAACACCACGAAAAGTTTTGAGAGAATTTAGAGAACCACGACCCCTGGACGTCAGCTCAGCACAGGGAGTCTTCTCAAGACTGGACGCACAAGTACCGGTGCGTACTCGTGTTAATTTATTAATGTGCAGTTAAAGCCACATCTCCCAAATTCGGTTTTAATGCGATAAGTGCAGCTTGCATGCAAAGCGTCGCGCAGTGCCGGGTACTACTTATTGCTTTCTGTGGAATATCACTCTATGGTATGAAATTGATATGGCAAAGCGAACGCTTGCATCAGAAATCCCACCATAATAGTAGCCACCAGAGTGATGTCAGCGGAACCTTCCTGTACGCTCATATGCTACTGGTTGAGTTGGGCTTCTCTGCAATACACACTTATTGCGCAGTGAAGCCTACCGGATGAGGATGTGTGGGTCTTTTGCTTCATCAATTTCACACAGCTCAAAGTTCACACACCAGTTTGTGGTGCTTCGGGCTGAAGTTGCAACTGCCCTGAGGCCCTCCTGCATTCAACCTTCTTATTGAACCTCCAACTGCTTCGTTGTGTTCAGCAGTTCACCATTCTTCACAGAACACAAAGTTGAGAAGCAACGTCTAATTCTTCTCTGCCCAGATGGCACAAAATAATAAACTCAAAAACAAGAAAGTAGATGCACGAGCTTCCTTTAACTCACACAAAATAACAGTGTCTTCTCCAATCCCACGTGCTGCAACTCGGGAAAGTTCTCAAACTTATTGTTGGCATTCAAATATTGCTTTCTCATACTTCTTCCCGATGTGCTTAGCATGGTTCACAGTACATCACTTCGTTACCCTGTCAACCTTTATGGTCTAGAGAATTTTGGAATTCTCCATCAACCCTGCTGATTTGATTGTTTCACAAAGCTTCAGGTTGAGCGAAGTTCAAACTGCTACGAGTAACCTTTCTCACCACCCCTACACCCTCATCCCGTCTATTAACCATCCCTGGCGAACTTTTTTACTATGACCTATTGTTTTTATCTTTTGCTTCCGTAGCTTTTGGAGATGCTTGTGGTCTCAAAGCATCCAGATAATAAGCTCATGAAATCCGAAGACACATGGGCGTTCACCTTGATGCATTGACTGTGTAAAACTAAATAGTATATCATAAGTGCACGTTTATGAAGAATGCTAGCTGTTAACTGAGAAATGTATGTTAGTTGATCTCTGTGAAGAAAAGTTATGTTCTTTCTGTGTTATACCAAATCATTCCTCATTTTAGTGTTTTTACATTATGATCAATGAATACCAACTAGCCCAACTCTCGACATTAATTCAATTTACAGCAGTCTTAGCAGCTTTTTAGCATGGTGCTCTACATCTGTGATCCACATGTTTAGGTTAAGTGAGAATGTTGGCTTGACCTGTGTGGAGTGTCGACGAGAAGAGTTATGCTTGGGTGTCGCCGACAACTTCGAGTAGCTTGCGCTTCCACATTTAATGATAGTCGATGAGAAATACATTCAACACATAAATTTTACTGACAATGAAAGTTATGCTAAACTTATTCACGGTAGTACATGTTTATGGAAAAATTGACTTCTGTTGCCTTAACAAAAAAAATATTCCTGTCGAGAAGGTGTTGCAGCAAAAGCTTCTTCTTCACAGATTGTTGCAACAAACTTCATCTGAGCCTTATTATGGACAAAAGCTCTCCCAACCTACCCTTTTAGATGATTTCATGGTGGTGATCGTGAAGACATGCTGCAGAGACACTCAAGAGAAGAAAAAAAAAAAACATCAACAAATAAGAAAAAAAATGTGCTTCAATGTGCCTCGACTCGAGCCTCTGAATTGAAGTGTAGAAATAAATCCCTTTAAAACTGCCAAACGCTGTCTGTGATTTGTGTGTTTGCATGTAGCCCCTTTGATTGCAACACTAATCATCTCTCTAGTGAAAACTACAGCTCAGGCTACCGTAAACAATGGTGTAGTCTTTGCAGGCTGAATATTCTGCAGAATTGGCATAACACACATTTTTTCATTATTTTGCAAGAATAGACCCTTTACAAAACCCCATCAAGCACATGGGTTCACACCATATAATCACCTTGAGCATTGCTTCCAGCATGAAGTGTAAGATTTGCCCCAAGTCCGTGTCACTGATGCAGCAGTCATGTCCGATACATCCACAGATTGCACGCTCAAAGCACGGCTGCCTTGGATAACTGGCGCAGCAGCTGCTAGATGGTACATGCTTAAAGGAGAACTCTGCTAAATTCCAAAGATTTCTAGATAATGAGTGATTTCGCATTAAAAAGCCCTAGTAAAAGTCACTACGTCATTTGCTTCGCGACAAATGGAATATATATTTTTTAATCTAATTTTAAACACTAGCAGAAACCGAAACCGAAACTTCAGCTCCGTCCGGCAACATTGGCCTCGGGCCGCCAACAACATGGCTATCATGTGGTACGAGATATCACATGACCTTCTACGCAACGACGGGCGGGATTGGGGCGGGCGTGTGCCGGGCGCAAGTGTCGTCTGCACCGCACCCTTTACCACATTTTGGTGTCTACGACATTCGACGACATCTGCGCAACTGCGGCATAAGTCTGCGCACATAGCGTCCGTATTGTGGACGAAACTCCAAGAGACAATAATCGCAAGCGGAGAGACGACCATGCTTGTTGCGACACGGGAAACGGCGGTAATGGCGGTACCACAGCGGAGCGGCCGGATGAATCCTAAGAAGTGCACTGCGCAGGCACGCCAAGAGGAAATGTTGCTGAGTCACCCCTTATGCTTTCCCGGAGAAGTAAAACCAAGAGGGGGCAATGGTGACGACGTTTAGCTCAATGTTGGCTACGCCCGTGCCGTAGCCTTGACTGCGCTGTTGGTTGCACCTCAATTCGCCAACTCGAGTAGGCCGTTTTCGGCAACTTGGCGAGTTGCAAAGTTTGCCGGACCGTTTAAAGGGCAACTCCGCTTCATTTTTGATATTTAGAAAACTATACAGCCCTCTTCAGTATCATGTATCAAGACCCCACGTCAAATATTACAATCTAATTCCGTCTATATATTTAATAAACTGGCCAGCAAACTTTCAAATGAGCCAATTCGCCGAAATCTGCCAACTCTAGCGTGCGACGTGAGGCGCAATCGTCAGCGCAGTCAATGCGACGGAGTTGGAGCGGCCAACGTTGACCATCTACGTCAGAGGCATGACTACGTCATTCTTTAGTTTTGTTTGTTTTTACTTCACAGAGCGAAATTGAACGATGACGTCATGAGTTTCTCCTCCCGGTGTTGGCTCAACAGCGTCCACGTGATCACCGTAACGCGGATGCGCTAGTTTGCACTGCCCTGCGCGCTTATCGGTCTGTTTCTCCGCTCCCCCACTCCTTCGTCTTCTCCCCTTCCCCCTCTTCCCCCTCTCCCCCGGGCCATCGCCGTCCACGCCATGCGAAGCGACTTGCCCGCGTCGCGTGTCCTGTCCCTCGCCCCCACGAACTTCACAAGACCACGTGGTTCGACGTGACGTGGCCATGACTTTGTCGACACGAGGCCAACGTTGCCTGACGCAACCGAAGTTTCGGTTTCGGTATCAGCAGATGTTTAAATTAAGATTACACGAATAATACCCCACATTTCGCGAATCCGAAGACGTAGAGCTGTTTAGTAGTGCTTTGTGAAATGGAATCACATGTAAACCTAAATTTTTCGGAATTGAGCGGAGTTGCCCTTTAAGAAGCGTTTAGACAGAACTATGCTGTAATGTTTGACGTGTGGTCTTCCTAGGTGATACTGAAGAGAACTGCATTGTTTTTTCTGGCCTATTAAATCTTGGAGAGTTGAGAAACCATCCGTCTGCCCAATTCATTACCAATTTGCATGATATATTTTTGTCCTTTTTTTTTTGTTTGCAGAATTTGTTAAAATGAAGTGACCTCCAAATTATAATGCTGTTTATGGCACTATAATGCTGTTTATGGCACATGCTGTTCCACAAAATTTTAGTCTAAGCCCATTTACCTCTGTTTGTGACGAGTCATGGAGGTCGTTGAAGATGGATGCTCAAACTTTATTCACTTGGAAATACTGTTCTGCTCTGACTTGGGGGAAGGGCACTGCAGGGACAACTTGCATAATTGTACATCAGTAATTATGTTGCTTGTATGTTTAGACAGTGGGAAGTTTGTCAGCCCCGATGGGTGTCTGGTGTCTCAGCTATAAATAAGCAATTTAGCCAGTGCAGTACAACCGCTAGCCTGGGGTCTTTAACGTGTACCCTGCAGTAGCGATACACGACCACACACCAGTACGATGCTCATCCAGATAGAAACGGGAAGGGGTGGGGATTGAGCGCAGGATCCCTGGGTTCCGCAGCGCGAGGCTGCGCTCCACGTGTTCGGAGCCTCGGTGCATTTATACACTTGGCCACCGAATTCTGCCCCCCCCCCTTAATTGGTAGATGAGAAAAGGCTCAAGGCACAATCCATTTCATGGGGCGGCAAACCCGTAAAACCGTCCTGAAGGAGGAGAAATGAGGGGGAACGTGGTTTCAGGCGCCATACTTCACAGGACGGCTAAGGCATGTCCTTCCCTCTCCATCCCTCTCTCTTCTTTTGCGACCTGTTCCTCCCTCCCCCTCTTGCCCCGTCACCGCACTTTAATTCCTCTTCTCATAGAAGCACAGCTGTTGATCAACCGCACATTGTTTAACCACCTGTGATGCTTGTTAAAGGCAAACTGTCCCATGGGTATCTTCCCCAACGAGCTGCACCTGTCAAACAAGTGCGACATGTGCATGACACAGCCTGTGGTTTCTTACCCAGAGTCTGTTTGAGAATTTCTGCTTCCGGTTAGTATCAAGAAGAGAAAAGGCCGTTTTTGTCACCAGTTCTTGGGAAATAGTCTATATGCATTTTAATCTGTGCTAAACTTCCTTCAGTCGACTTTCTTTTTTTTAGGTTTAGTCAGTCTTAAGCTAACTGAAGGATCTGCCTAACATGAAACACGTGGACTACTAGTTCTAAGAATTGACAGCAAAGATGAGAGTTGTCTCTTTTTAACATTTATTATTTGCAGGTTGAGTGGCTTTCTGTTCTATTCAAAAAGATACGCACAGCAAAGAGGTCCTTTTGTATCACATAAATACAGATGACATGTACCTCCTGTTGATATATAACAGTTACCACAAGATTGCAAACAAACTATTTAGCACTCCATGCACCTCCAAGCTGAGAGTGCAGTGGCAGCAGTGTGCTCGCCGAACCAATAGACCCGTTGCAAAACGTACGGCGCCGCGACGGCAGGGGATTTTGGGAACCCTTGGTACAGATCACCATCTTTCCGCCATCTTTCCCATCCGCCGGAACAATGTATGTCGTTGGCGCACAGTGACAGCGTAAACGCATCACGACGGGTGAAGCTATTCACTTCTTTGAATACGTCGTTCGTCGTAACTTACCTTCACGTCTGGCAGTGTCATTTAATCCACTTACTTTTCACCACAAACGTGGTAGGGTTCGGCTAGGTTCGACAAAGCATTGGTGCAGCAGACGACAGAGCCGGTACAAAGGAGAGGGATGAGATAGGGGGTAGGGGCAGCCTCGCAAAATAGCCAACGCGATACCCTCTCTCCCATTTCCGTGCGCTCGTCGCTCGTCCGACTAGTCTCTCGGCCGCTCGAACGTTGGTGCCATGATAACCTGCGCCTGCTCGCGTATACCACGTGGTAGCGGGAGGAAAGACTATGGGTGGGGCGTACCGAGGACTCCCATTATTCGTAGCGCGGCGTGTGCGGGCTTTTGGGATTTTTGCAAAGGGTCTATTGACCGTCTCCCTTTTATCGCCTGACCTTGCCCTCTGCGCCTGGATATGGGCAAGAGCGTGATCATGCGGCAAAAGAGGGACCTACGACTGGTCGAGCGCGCACATAGCTTCTGCAGCACTCTCAGCTTGGGAGTAAACAGAGTATATGTGTTACTATTGCTGAATAGATAACTTCAAGTTTGATTTCCTTTGTTTGGCAATAGATTCTGTGTAGGAAGAAGTCTATTTTTTCTATTTCGAGACTTATTCTGTCAGGACAGTGCATTGTTGCTGGTATTGCTGTGTGGATGTTTGAGTTACAAATATAGCACAAATGAAGCGTTGACCAGATTACTTGGAAAGGTTCAGACGTGAAGCAGTGTCACTGCAAGGGACAGAATGATCTTACAAGTGACTTTAACTTGCCTCCTGGCTTCTTTCATTTCTCCTTTAAAAATGTAAATCTTGCGCAAAAAAAAAATTAACCTTTTGTGAGATATTTAAAACTTTTTCATGTTTGTTTCAGGCGGGGGTCTACAGAGTGCTTGTTTAGCACAAAGGGATCCACCCATCATGGCGCCGAGAACAAAAGATGTGATCGTCCTGATGTGATCGTCCCGACACGAAAGATGCGATAAAAGAGGGCATGCTACGTCCTAACTTCTGTTCTAATGTTGCTCTCACGTTTGTTCTATTTTGGAACTAAAAGGTTATATTTGTTCTCACTAGAAATTTTAACTGAGAGGCTTATGAATCTCGAACATACTGCCGTAGGCAGAAATTTGCAAAACTTGCTAACTTAGAACAGCATCCCCTCTGATGTCGTCGCAACTTGGCTCGCATGACCACCATACACTACTGCAGATCGGGACTAGGTGGTTCTTTCTCTTGCAATTATGCAGCAGAATTGCAGCTTTTCAGAGGAATTATGATGCATTTCCTCTTACTTGTGCTAAGAAAAGCTATGCATTGCAGCAAAGGCTAAAAGTCCGAACTCGCAGCTTTGGTAGTTGCTCCTGCAGCATGAGAGTCCACGCAGCTTGGGTCAGTCCTTGAGCAAGGAGCCCACACTTGTAGCCTTTGCTTTGGTACCCCTCGCTGTCTTTGAGTGGTGCAATATTATTATACTGTATATTGATAAGCACAACCAGAAGCTAGTAGCTATGCCGAGTACTACAATCTACATTATTGCTCACTCTCTGAAACTGGAGTGGGAGCAAACTTTATTATAGGCACGAGATGCGACATGGTTTCGAAACTCTTCACGAAAATTAACTAGGTCAAGCGTTCCGAAGTCTCACTTTCTCTGAAGCCTCGTTGTACAACGATTCTCGCCCCAGAATCTGGCGGGGAGTTCCAGCGCCTGCACCGCTGCCGCCACTGCCCCAAGTGGTTCCTGGAGAGTGCCGACCTGACCTCTCACCTCCGGTCCCACACGAGCGAACGCCCATTCCCTTGCGACCGCTGCCGGGCCACCTTCACTGACAAGCGCACCCTCACCGTCCACCTCCGCACCCACACCGGCGAACGGCCCTACCGGTGCGAGCAGTGCCCCAAGGCCTTCACGCAGCTCTCGATCCTGCAGAGGCACCGGCGACTGCACACGGGCGAGAGGCCGTTTCAGTGTCCCACGTGTCCCACGACGTTCACGGCGAAGCACCACCTGGAGTACCACCTCCGAACTCACACCGGGGAGCGGCCGTACGCGTGCGAGCTGTGCGCCAGGAAGTTCACCACCCGCTCGGCACTGACGGCGCACAGGAAATCGGAGCGCTCCCGCTGCCTCGTAGACCCCAGTGTAGTCCGAACGAACGAACCACCCTCGTAGCTCGAGTCGTCGACGGGGTCCTGATCGGATTGAACCTGGATATCCGCGCTAGTAGGCCTGTGCTTTCGCATCCGTTATGGTGTGGGTTCTGAAACTGGGTTCCCAGGAACCCATGGTTCCCTAGAATGTATATCCTTGGGGGTTCTCCAAAGCACCTTTAGGGGTTCCCCAATGTCTCCAGAGGTTCCCTAGTGTGCCTTTAGGGGTTCCCCAAGGTCCCCAGAGGCTCCCATTCGGAGCAGCAAAAAAGATTTATGGAACATGAGCGCACATTTAATTTCCGTTCGTACCACTGCAAATATTATGTTAAGACTAATGTGTCAGCCTGTCACACTAAAAGGCAATGTCTACTTCCCTTCTCACTTCTGTGCAACCCTTTGTTAGCATCAGTTGCACAGCAGGAGTGATTCCCTCAAACACAAAACTAGAGTTCAGTTGCGTGGAGAAGCACCAGACGCGGCAACAAGAAGATGACCGATGAGGGACAGCACAAACTGTTGTGAATGGTTTTTTGGGGTAATTAATCCCGCTGAAATAATATTAGAATACAATAATTTTGAGCACCTAAATTAATGGTTCCTCCAAGTTCTAGAGGCTGTGATAAACTGCAATTTATTATTCACATAAAAAACAAAGCACTCGTCATTTGATTATGAATGTCAATTACGTTTTATATGTAGAACGTTATAACAAAAATGGGCATGTGAACTAACAATATGACTTTTTAAAAACATTCCCACTGAACTCGTTAATGTTCTTCCCAAGCTTCCATCCGCAGGCCCCTGTCAATTTAGTTTTAATGTATAATACCTATATAAAAGTGATAACTAAACAAAGGCATAGAAATAAACCTATAAAAGAGCGCATATAAATATTCTTGCAATACCGAAGTATCCTTGCTAAATTTTAAATTGAAAAGAGGTACCGCCAGGATATCGCATTCTATCATTCAAGCCGAAGTTAAACATATTCAGAAATTGTGTCGCGTCTCACTCTGGAGAAGCGCTTTTCCGTTAGCATGCGGGTGCGCTGCGGCAAAGCAAGACACACAAAATTGCAATGCCCACTCCGCGATTGTTGCTTCTCTGCAGTACACCAGTGCACAGTGAGAAGCGCACTCAACAAAATTAACTAACCCTCAAGAACAGACCACGAACACGAGAATTATTGCGAAACTTCCGAGTACTGTCACTTTTTGATACGAAATTCAATCAAATAGTATGTTTCTTGAGGCGATAATTAACGAGTTCTAAAACTCACATAAGTATATAGTAACGATCCGGCAGGGTAGCGATGCCTGAGCTATTATACGTTCAGTATTATTAAAGTGAAATTAAGTTTTGGTGCAATGTTGCTGAAAATTCCTCACATTTTGGTAAAATATAGCAGGTTGTAGCAGGGTAAGCACTTGGGCACAGTTTGGTGCCAATGGTGCAGCAATCAGCATCACTAAGCATCCCTCAAGGGTTCCCCAATACCCTTGAGATTCCCGAAGGACCCCGAGGTTTTCAAGGGTTCCCCGAGTACCCTCAAGGGTAACGAAATATCTTTAGAGGTTCCCTAGAGTATCCTCAGGGGGTCCCTAGAGTACCTTCAGGGGTCCCCCAAGGACCCCAGAGGTTAGAGTGCCCTTGGGGATTCCCCGAAGCCCCAAATTTCCTCAGCCACCCTGTCCCCAAGTAAGATGTTCTTCCAGAGCCATTCATTGATGCATAAATGCCATGTGTCAAACACTCGCTATAGTAACTGCAGTACTGTTTACGAGGTCTGTAGTCTTCTTCACTGCTGTATTTCATCAGTGTCGAGGCCTAGAGGGATTCCTTGACTGTCAGTCAAGAGAGGTACGTGTTCTGCTAGATCGAAAATATTTTGGGGAACCCCTGTGGCGAAATTTTTGTGGTGCAACCTGGTTTTTGTCGATCTGCAACTAGCTGTTTGTGTGCACGTTCCAGAATTTAGTGCTCTTAGTGATTCAAATAAAAATACTGAAACAATTTTGGTTTCCTGTATGCTAGTTTTTTTTTTCTGGTTTTAACCAAACTGGTGAGAATGGCTCTAAGCTCTACACTCTGTCATGGATCAAACTATGTTGCGTCACCGTGGGGAACTGGCTAAAGCCACCTATGGAAGTACAAATTGATTCCTAATCGAGATGTATCTGTGGCCTGCCTCACACACAACAGTGAGGGGCACACGCCTGGGCATACATCAGCTCCAACTGGTTCTTTTGAGTTCTGTCCCGTGAGATGGGTTGTAATTCAGACACACCACTTCACTTTCCAGCATACTTATTCTGTTACAAATCGGCAGCAAAAAGAAATGAAACAAGTGCATCCATCAGCAACATTGATTTGTAAAAGATGTGCAAAGGGTATACCAGTCGCTCCCAATGAGCACACAAACTAGTCACGGCATTAACAATGACATGTTGGATGAACTGTGATGAAAGTGGTCCAATGCAAAAACCAGATAAAACTATTCAATGAATAATTTCCAAGTAACTCTGGTCACAGCTCACGCTGTCTGAATCAAACATGTTTTGGCTGTGCCATCTGTTTTAATATTCACAAGGGATTGCAGCCATTTTATTTTTGTCTTCAACGAGCAAAGAGTTAGTCTCGGTGAAAAAGTTTGAGTGCTTCACTGAAACGATGTGCGCAAGCAAAACTTGTAGAAAGGTAATATCTTGCTAGAAGACTTCTTCTGGGCAACTCATCTTCTTTGAACATCGAAAGGAAGCTCCGTTATTGACTTTACATTCCTTGTAAATTTGTGTGTTGTCGAGATAGGAGACATTCGGACCGCTGCCCCTTTTATAATGCTTAGCCCAGTGAATTAAGATACTTCGATTAGAAAGCCGTAACATCAGTTAACGTTGAGGAAAAGGTTTGTTCACGCGTCTTGCCTGAAAACAAATTGATCTATCGAGCAAGCGTGCCGATAGCTCAGCGTGAGGGAGGGGAAGAGAGGTACTAAGGGGTTTATACAAATGATGGTGATAACAGGCGCCTGCAGCGATTTCCAGCTCGCTATTGCTTTGGCCTCTTGCACACTAAAGTGGCTAAAGCCTCGCAGCCAACGCTAGACACCGCAGCATTGTTTCGTGCGAACTTCGAGTTTCGCAGCGTAGCACGCATCGTTAGACGTACGTTGGATTACATTGACTACCAACAGCAGCAGAAAAAATTTGAAAGTCGTCTGCTGCTGTCAGAAAGAGCGCCGCAAACATCTGTAAGCTCTGCAAGCACGGCCAGAAGCGTGCTGTCAATGATGATGATAGCGAGTATTAATGCTGAGTGCGCGCCCTCTGACAGGCGCCACGCAAACTCAGTTGTGGAACTCCGGAGCAGAGTCGGTTGGCGTACGCTAGGCAAGTGCTGGCGTCGGAGTTGTTTGCTACAAAGCGATTGTTTGTTGTGATGATGATGATAATGGTTAGATCTCCTCGCCATACCTTTTGCTCTAGCAACCCCATTGAGTGCGCTTCTTTCCGTGCACCGGTGCACTGTGGAAAACGCCACCTACAAAGTTTGTTTTTGCAGGTGTTGCTTCTCCCCAGTGCACCGGTGCTCCGTAAGAATCGCACTGATTGGGGCTAACAGTTCACAATTGACAATTTTTTTTGCTGGATGAAGAAACTTTATTTTGTTTTGAGATGTCATGTGGTGTCTAACAGTCCACAGTACACAGCATTTTCGAGGAATTAATAAACTTATCTCATACATTTCACCAATGTTTCATGTGTGGCATACCTGCTTATGATTAGTAGGCCTGTGTAGAGCAAATCATCAAATATCTGCTTTGTATCTGTAGCCATCCATATAGCAAATCATAATTTTATCTATCATTATATTTAGATGAATTTCTGATAAATCAAACAAAGTCCATGGCTTTTTGGAGTTTTAATTAATGCACAGTATGAGAAAATTTGGGACTTTTTATCCGTAACATTATTTAGGTTTCATAAGGTAATGCTGTAATCAATTTTGTATTTGCAGTCTTATGGAATTATATTATATGTGCTGTAATCATTGTTATGTTTTGTCAATTCTCCAAACTTCATTCATAGTGTAAAAGTTTGGAGATACTAAATTTTCCATCAAAACACCCAAGGACCACATGTTTAATGCTATGGGCCGATTTATTTGCCATCCCAGTTTCCATGTTTGTTTTTATAATATTGAAATTAAGAGAGAAACAAGTACATAGATTACAAAATTAAAATGCAGACTGAAAGACTCCATGAGTTAGTTGGTTTCTCCTATAAACACTTGTGCGTTAATAGTAGAGGGTCATATAATATAATGTTCACTTTTAAGGGATCGCATGCCCTCATCAAAGCCGCCAAAAAAAGACAAGCCTGTCAACAAGCCAGGGGATGCAAGGTACGAAAAAGCATCCGAAAGCACAACTGTGACAAGTCTGAATAAATATAGGGTGTACAGCATTTCTGAATTCAACGTAACCTTCCATACATTTTTAGGAGAAAAACTCCCCAGCCAAGCCTGGACGCTTTCTACTAAAACCCGATTTTACTTAATACATGCTTCCCGAAAGACTGTTGGGAAATCTGGGACAAAAACTTATACATATAGACATCACCCCCACCCAACGGATCTCTCTCCGCAGGGCCGTAAGTAAAAAAGATCAGGCACCCTGAATTAAAAAAAATGTTTCTCAAAGGAAGATTAACAGCAGAACTCATTCACTTGGTGGGTGTTCAAACGGTAGCGTTTTTCAATCCGCATGACTTTGTGTCGCCAAACTGGACAAAGAACTTTTGGGAATACCGAGCGTGAAAGAACTACTAACAAAAAGCGAGTTTGCTGGGATAATACCTAGAACATCCTAAAGTCTGCATTCTAGTGTCAAGTTCCTAAGAATCTGAATGTTCCCCGGACTGTCCTTAGAAGCTCTTGCTGCTCGAGTCCTTTTAAAGTTGCCTACCTCTGGGCAAAAAAGCTCTTGACAGCTTGAGCATGCTAAGCACACCCGCATCACTCGCTGTTGCATGACTAAAAGCCAAATAATTGTATCTCGCTTTGAAGCGGTAATGACATTGCTTACTAAGTTTGTGCGACTGATGTGCTGCAGGAAAGCCAAGAGGCAGGGTGTGTTCTACGGCTAGTCCTTGTGGTGTCCATAGGCTCCCAAGGACCAAGTTCGGACACTCTTGTTTTAGCGCAATGGGTTCCGGGTTTTTCTAAATTATTTTTTATAATTTGGAGGGCGTTCCTTAGACTTTATTTTTTCAGCAAAAAGTAAACTTTGTTGCATGCATGTTTAGACGGTGGTAAGTTTGTGTGCGTCAAGGAGCCTTCGATGTCCCCGCTACGGACATTGTATTTAGCCGCTGCAGTACGATCGCTAGCCCAGGGTCTAAAATGTGCATCACACAGTAGCTATTGCATGCCGGTATGATGCTCATCCAGATCTAAGTGGGCAGTGAGGGGGGTCAGACCGACGATACCCAGTTCGGCAGTGCGAATGTTTGCTCTACATGCTCAGAGTCGCAGTGTGCCACCCTGTTCGGTCACTAGGCTTTCATGACAAATACAGCGTTTATTAAATTTAACACCTGTTAACTTCTCCAGTTGCTAAACTTTCATACTTTGTGGAGTTCAATTTCGTTACACTGTGCCTAATTCCCTATAATTATTGAATAAAATGAGTATAAAATCTATGCAGAAGTGCATCAGAAGACACAAAAAGACATTTAAATTATGATCAGTGTTTGGAAGAGATATTCTAGATGGTAGCTTCCACCGTTATAAAAGCACCGTGTTCCCCCTTCCTGCAAGAGCTCGTCTGAGGTTAAAGGGTAGAATGAAATGGCCTTGCTCAGGGCCACTGACCCGGCACTTAAACCTAATTTTTAGAACAGATCCGAAAAAACAATAAGTGTAGAGGCTAGCATTTACCGAATTGACTCTGTTTCATCCGAAAACCCGGAACCCTATATACAATAACTAGGGATGAAGTATGGTGCAAGCATCCACGGTCAGACCATTGAAGCGGTAGGTTCAACACCGAGAAGCCAGGGGGGGGGGGGGGGGGGCTGCAGGATCGTAAGACGTTCTCGTTAGCAGCAGTCCCTGCCTGAGGAACTCGAAAAGGAATCGCCCGGTAACCTCAAAGCGATAAGCCTGATCGCTCGGCTCTGAGGAAGCCAAGCCGTCTACGTCACTGACACGATGAGAACGGCAAAGAGGTCTTTCAGGTGCTCCTCCCCCAGCAAGAACTTCCTAGCTCTGATAACACTTCGGCGGCACGCGAGCTTCGACCATGCACGCGCAGCTGAAGCACTGCGGAAGGCAGCGAGCTTCTAAAAGAGATGTCCTGTCCTTCTCATTCCATCAGTGTAGCGAAAACGTTGGCTGGCACTTCGATGCCAGTTTCTAATCAAGCAATACCACCTGGAAGAAAAGATTTGCACATTACTAAAGCTTGATGAAATTCGCTGCAAAGCGGCAGACCCGTCCGTCTCGGCGACACCGCGTGCCAGCATCGTGCTCATTTTGAGACGCCGCGAGATGCGCTGGCGGCGATGCCGATGCAAGGTAGGCGGCATTGCGTGGATCCCCTGGTGATGACGTTTGGGGGCAAAGGCCTTGTCTTCTAGGTGGTATGGGTTCAAGTCCCTATTTGAAGCCGTCCCTCGAGATTCTTTCGGCCACTACCCCGTGGCCTCGCTGAACGCAGATCGCAGACGCGTTTTTGTTGGGACGTCATAGACGAGCGGCGCGACCGGATCAGGCGTAGCCGTGGGTGGTGACGAAGTGGAGCCGGTCCCTCCAGAAATCGTGGCCGCGGTGCCAGCCGTGGGTGACCAGGGCCGAGATCACCTGGCGCGCACGGCCAGGCCAGAGCGGGTGCAGCTGCCGCGACAGGCCCTCCGCAAGCGCGTCTGCCACCAGCACTGGAGATTGGCCCTGCTCAGATGCTTGGCACAGCACCCGGCGCACCATCACGCCAATCTGCAGCGACAAATCGCATGAGGCGGCGCGTCAGCACCACCGAAGGCCACCCTGAGACTACAACGAAAAGTCCACTTGAAGAATGTTTATGACATGCAATCCAAAGCCTGTTTGCACAGCCGCGTTCGAGTATGTTACATTGTGATACGACGGTGGGTCGATGGAACATCCTTGCTTAGGGTGTTGCCTGTCGAGCTTGAATTGGTTGCCACGTTTCACACAAAGCACAGGTGTCCCAGTGACTCATGGTCGTAGCTTGATGCAAGCTCTCACAGTGTAGTCAAATGCAAGTAAACGTTTTGCGTGTGAACAGGCTGTAAGGCGCGCCCTTCTTCAATTGGTGAATGGAATACTGTCGGATTTTAAGAATGGAGCGACGAGTTCAAGAAGAATACGTGCTCACCGAATGTTCCCAGGAGTTGCCGAAGTGCTTCTCTAGTTCGGGGTCCTCTTGAAGCCTCCCGTACCACTCATACGCCGAGTTCACCACAGCCTGCGATGGCAGATAACACTTGTGAAGCCACTGTTCATACAAGGGGTCACTAAATGTTTCTCGAGTTGCAAATTTCATTTCGATGGCTGAGAACGGAGAAGAGGCCCCACAAGTGAAGAGCTTAGGAACGGATGGAAGCGATTTTAAGATAAATGCACATTCGGTGTCCAATCTGAAGGATAGATTTACCTGTACTTACTCGCATAATGCTCGCATAATGAACGCACTCATATAATGAACGCACCCCCCACAACGGGTACCAACATTTGTACTTTTAATGCGAAAGCATTAACTATCTCGTGGAGAGAGCTGACTGAAGCGCAAAAACGGCTCCTAGTTTCCGCAGCGATCCCAATAGGAGCAATTCGCCTTCGGTTCCATTGGGTGGCGCGCATCGACGGGGCTCCCATTGGCCGCTGCGCCATGGTGTGATGATGTGAATGGGACATAGAAGAAAAGGAAGACAACATCGCAGATGTGACGGCTCAGGCAAGATCGTGCAGTGCGGTTTTGGGGTTGGACACAGAAGGAACGAACACAGCTCAACGCCGTGGGCACCAGCAGCCAAGTAATGTCCCCAACGGACGTCTGAGGCCGTGGAGGCACCAACCAGGCTTGCCGGGGAACCACCACCGGCACCGAACATAGAGCCCTCGCCATCCGGAAAACGCCTACATCCGAGGTTCCGACAACACCAGAAGTGCGGCGGCGAGTGAGCAGAACACCCCAGACTTCACTTTGTGTATATATTGTTCGTGGTTACAATGACGTTAATATTTCGATTCTTTTCAAACAATATATTTTTCCTCACACCCACCGTGTCGGAATCCCGAGTCCATACTTCTTACCATCACACATGGCCTCCGAGATCCTGAAGCGCACGAGTGCTAGTACGCAGCAGACGACAAAGGGAGTGGACGAGAAGACGACAAAGAGAGCAAAAGAGCGGCTTGCATGCTTTCGCATTCACAACTCGTAAGAAATGCTTAGGTGTACCTCGAGCTTTTTTTTTCTTCCTCGCATAATGAATGCACCTCCAATTTTCAGCCGTGAGTCTCGAATTGCAGTCCAATTTAGCTAGCCACCAAGCCAATTTTCTTAGCCACCAAACAGTTGGACCAAGTCAAGCCAAGCCAAGCCACTCTTGTAATGGCTGCAAGTGTGCAGTTGGAAGCGATCAACCATGAAACCAAGCAGCGCGCACACTTGACAAAGCTTGGGTCGAGGAATTGCCCAGCCCCGGACATTCTTCGCCTATCGGATGCACTGATGTCAACAAACACGCTGTCGTCTGTGGTTCACTTTCGGACAGTGAAATCGTGAAAGTGGTTAGGCCTAAGAATGGTTGCATTGCTCTCCGTGCTGAGTGAGCTTCGTAGGGCGCTTTTCCTTCGGCAAAAGGCACCCCGAAAGCGCCCAAAAAAGGTCTGCAATTTATAAAGTATGGTTACTGTGGCGCGTCATATACGTCATATATGAACCTTGCTATGTCATATATTGGCACCTAATATGACATTTACACGAAGTGTGTAAATAAAAATTTTACCCCGCGAACGCCCCCCAAATATGTGTCAATTTTTCATTTTTCAAAACTGACACATATTTGGGGGGGGGGGGGGGGGGGCAAATATGTGTCAATTTTTCGGGAAAAAACATGTGTTCATATGCGAGTAAATAGAGTAACCTGTTTAAACACTCCTATCTTTGTGATACCTCTGAAATACTAGCTCTGTTCAACATTCAATATTGAAACGATTTGTACATTGATAGAAAAGGCTGGAGGAGAGCCTCCTTTTATCTTTTTACCTACTGTTGATGAAACAAACAGTAGTATTTATAGAAAATCGGGCAGTGGCTCGGGCCACACTGTACGCGAGCTATTTCACATCTTTATAAACAGTTGCAGCCTCAGAAAAAACTTTAAACTTGCCAAAGTTGATTAGTTTTTCAATGACATCGCAGGAATTCCACTTTGGTCAATAAGTCGCCACAGCTATTTTTCCTTTCATCACTGTGCTGTCTATCACAGGATCATGACATACATTAGGCAACCTAGGTAGTGCGAACCCTTGAAATGACAAAGAATTGTTTTGGAGGGAATGGCAACTATGGGACATACCATGCGGTTGAAGAGGTATTCGGGCACGTAGAGGACTCCGTGGTCCTGCAACAGCTGACAGTCGTCGTCCGAGACTCGCTGTTCGTTGACTGGTCCACAGACCACCTGGGCTCCTAGGCTTGGAATGGTCTGTGGGCTTAGGATCTGCAAGGGTAGAGGTGACTTTGCAGTCACGCATGACAGCGACAGAAAAAGACAGGGTCTGAAAACTTAGAGCCGACCTTCGTGCACTTCCTGTGTCACCAGCTAAACCTCATCCACCCCTAAGCTGACAGTGTGGCGGGGGCTACATGCTCGCCGGTCTAATCAAGTGCCTCCCTTTTACCACCCCCCGTTTTCTGCGTATGGTTAAGGGCGGGAGCGTGAAGATAGACGCATGACTGGCCTAATGAGTTTGTAGCTTCCATCGCAGTCCACTTGGGGGTGAACAAACTATAGAACCACTTCATGAAATTTAATAACTTGCCAATGCAAGTTTCATGACATTTGAGACTTGTACTTAAAAGGAACTGAAAAGGAATTCCTAAGGAAGTTTCTCTTTGTAGACTGAGGGCAGAAGCTGTGTGCCTTATCACTTCCTTGGGAGAGTTGATAACGAAGATCTCACTTCGGTTTGTCCGAATAAACAAAACTTTTTAGCTGCTCACTTTAACCTTTTTATAAACTTCCTCGAAGTACTGCGCCGAGCAACCATCTGATTAAAAAAGAATTACCTTCAGAACTCCCTTAAAGGAGTTCCCAGAGTGCCCTCTTGAGGTATACTCCTAAAGTAGGTGGTCCCATTGGAGTTTCAAGGGAGTCCCGAAACCTTGTTGTGGGAGTTCTGAAAGTCTTAAAGCTCCCATAATGGAGTTTAGGAACTCCCTTGAAGCTCCATCCACCTTAGGATTAGAAGTACTTCAGAAGAACACTCCCTTGGATATTGGCACACCCAGAATTTTCGTCAGGGGGGGTTCCTGGAAAATTTGATAACTGACCTTCACTGGGCCCATGGGGAAGGGTTAGGAAAGCTATGCAAATATTCTGGAGAATTTGGTTTATTTATTTATTTCCGAGCTATAGCTTGTGATTACACAAACTTCGACGCACTGTGTTGAGATTGCGGTGCTGCATGTGCAACTCGGAAATCAACCAGTTTAGGAATTATTTTTCCGGCACAAATTTTCATGATCTGTGGTGTAATCGTTATGAAGGGGTGAATTATTCTCGGGACAAGTTTTTCATCATTATTTTCAAATCGCGAAATTGGCAAAAGGTAGGTCTTGATGGAAACCAAGATGTTTACCGTATACTCCATCCCACATAACTTAGCAGACGACAAAAGCTATGGCTCCTGTGACCTAATGCAAGCTGTCAAAGCCAACCACGTGTCCTCCCAGTGCTCTATTGCCGCATGGCTGCGCCTCCGATGGCCATCGTGTATGAGAAGAAAACTCGGCTATTTAGAGGCAAAAGTAATTTAGGTAGTCTTGATAAAAAAAACTTCCAATAACGTAATTACCTGAAAATTTAAAAAATCATCGACCTAGTTACCCAGAGGGAAGGGCGAGAAAACATTGAAAACACTCTTAAATAATTATAAATTGTAATCTAATACAAGTTTGGGCCATAGCAGGGTAACAATCCCGAAATAGTCCTACTTACTGACTTGCCAGCGTATATTCCGAGCTCATTAAGGCATTGGAAAAGGCTCGGCACTGACGGATTCTGCTGAAGACGATAGCGTCTGCTGAATTACCGGTTCACGAATCTTGGAGTTGCACATTCCGGTGTTGATGCAAGGTCTGTTGTACCCAAATCTCAACTCTTTTTTGAGAAGCAGGTAAGCATTGTATTTCACTGTCGCTTCAGGCAGCTTTAGGTGGTATGTATAACTCATCCTGAACTCTCAGATTTACACAACAGCAATCACACGCGGGGAAAAAGTTGCAGCAGGTGGCATCGGTGCACAACAAATTATAGTGCTCCAATGGGCCTGAAAGAACGATAGAAATAAAATGCGAAAATAAAGTGGGAGAGAGAAAGAGAGATGCAGAGAGGGAGGTAATAAGAAAGAGGACAGAGATGGAGAGAAGAAATTCAACAATATCTATGTGGAGTAACCCTGGGCTTGTTCACCAGGGGGTCCTTCAAAATCTCAGCGGATCAAGAGGCTGCTTGTCACGCACCAAGGGGACCCCCCTTTTTGTCCTACCCAATCATAGCTGCCCCCGCTTTGTGCAACTTTAATGGGCTACTCCGCCTTCCTAGCCAGAAAAAAACAGCCTTTTGAAAACAGACCGTTTTTTATTTGTTGCCAAATTGTGAGGCAAGCGACAGTCCGGATGTGTCTGCGAGCCAGTCTCAGAGCTTGCGTTTGACAAAGGAAGAGCTATTTCTGTATCTGAGGGGTGGTCTATTGCTTTCAGAGCGACGTCGGATTAACAGGCGGCATCTCTGTTGTGGGATAGCCCGACTGCGTGAGGTTGTCCCTAATTATATCCACACGCGTCCTAAAAATCCCCACTTTTTACGACGTGCATGCCGGTTTGCGAACGTGCAGTGTGAAACTATTTCAGAGACACACCGTTTATTTCAGTTAAGGGAGCTAGCAGAGTGAAAGCGCACCCCTCTTTCTTAGGGCCTTGCAATTCAAGTCTACAAGCCAACCCAAGCCAACCGTTTTTTTTTTTTTTATCAGCAGCAATGTTTTTAGAAGTTTGTTTTGGGGTTTGGGGAAGAAACCACAGTGGGGGAGACACAAATGCTGAAAGATGTGCGTATGTTTGTTTGTGTGTTTATACGGTTCGGAATGTGTGTACTAAATGCTCTTCCAGGACAGTGCCAGCAACACGGCCTTCATTTTCAGCAGTGAGCGAGAAAGAAAGAGAGAGAGAAATCTTGTTTTCTTCGTCTGTCTTTTTTTTCCCCCGTAATTAATTTTTGTTGTTGGCGACTCGGCGGCGTACTGTCGCTTCTCCCCATCAACATGCACACATGCGTGCTTGCACAATGTGCACCTTCGAAGGAATACGCCATCTGTACGAACGAGTGCGTGCATCCAAAATATAGGTAGCGAGGCTCCCCTCAAGGGTGTTTTTCCCAAATAATGTTTTGCAGACCACCGCAAAAGCAGGCAGCATTTTTTACATATCTTTTCGGTTGTACACAGCGGTTGTGAACCCGTCATGACAGTTTCCATTTCTTTTTAACTTTGGCATATAGTTTTCTTCACAGTTTGCCACTTTCATTTTAGAGCTCAGCTCTTAGGCGTCCACTTCGCGCTTGAGCGGCGTCACCGTTGGCGTCTGTGTAATTGCGCGTTGCACTATGGGAAACGTCCCATAATGCAACGCGCAGGTCTCACTCGTGATCCACGCGTTGCATGATGGAACGTTTCCCATAATGACGTCACACATGGCGTCACGAGCGTACCGCGCGTTGCATTGTGGAAAACGTCCCATAATGCAGCGCGTGGGTCTCGCTAGTGACCCGCGCATAGCATCATGGGACGTTTCCCATAATGACATCACACGTGACGTCACGAGGGTCACAAGTGACGTCACTACGGTCACGAGGGTTACGAGTGACGTCACGAAGGTCACTTGTGAAGGTCACTACCTTCACGAGGCCTTCACGAGGGCCACTACAGTCACGAGGCCTTCACGAGTGACCTCACAAGGGTCACTACAGTCACAAGGGTCACGAGTGACGTCACGAGGGGGGAGGGAAAGAGGGAAGGAGGAGGGGAAGGGGCATACCCCTTTCTCCATACCCTCCCATCCTCCTCAAGAGCTGCGCTCTAATTCGGCATTACAGGGAGTTGTAAACGTCTTCCATTATTTCCGTCCTTTTCTACATGCAAGTTTGGTCGCAAAAAAAGACCAATCGAGTGATGTTTTCTGTGTCGTTTTTTTGTACTCGAGGGAGCTTATATTTTTATTCAATGAATTCACCCTGCTCTACTTTATTTTCACTGCGATCAGGGGATTTTTTTTTTTTTTTTTACCTTGCATTTGGGATTATTTCTCCCGGGACCATTTTACTCTTCACCCGCTTTCAGTGCTACAGAAGAAAGTATTATGAATGCATGCTGACTAGCTATAATGGGGTATAGCATGTTCTCATAAATGTCCAAGACTCCACTCCGATGATGATAGCAAGTGAAGTGAACAGACTGAATTTTAGAAAAATTCCAACCCGTCAAGCAGAAATGTCTCTTTTTCTCTCAGCCTATCAACCATCAACAAAAAAAAAAAAAAAGAAAGAAACAAAAGAAAGAAGAAAAGAGAGTTTGGGAAGGGGGGGGGGCAGTTGTATGAACTACCAAACAAACCCCCCCCCCACCCTGTCAGTGTGCCACTGCTCTTGGAACGGAATTTTTTAAGGCGTTTGGTCGCTCGGCGCAGTACTTCCAAGTTTCAAGGCCCCCTGGAAACTGCCTTGATGGAGTCTTGGTTAGGTCTTTCACTCACGTGGGGGATGGCACAAGGCACCAGGATGTCACACTTCTCCTTGAGGATGCTCACGTCGCCCACGGGGACCCTCGTGACCTTGAGACGACTGCCCAACTGGAACAACAAACGTTTTTGCCCTAAGCAAACGAGGGACAGACGAGACAGGAACCATGACTGAATGTTTGTGCCTGTCAGAATAGTTTGAGGCTTTACGTTCTTCATGCGTGGAAGGCCTTGTGCAAGAGAGTCCATCATTTTCCTTTCTTCGAACCACAGAAAAGAAAGGGAAGGATAAGGGTAGAAACAATGTTATCTACTCGTGTTCAAAAAAAGCTTGCTTGTTTTTCTTTCTTTCTAAAAAAATTTAAATGAAATGCAGTTGTATACGAATGTTCTTTGCATGTATAGATTGTCACTTTTTTTGTTGATTAGGATCTTGTGTACCCCATCCACCTTTTACCCATCATAATAGGAAGTTATAAACATTGACAGAAATTCAAACAGCAACAGATGCTCTGCTTGGTAGATGTTTCAGAGACATTTGCCCTTTCCAAAGTGTGAACGCACTACAGCTTTAAAGCGTTTTTCTAGCAGGGTGCCAGAGAGTAAAGGATAAACAGCCTGGAGAATAAAGAGTCAAAGTAGGGAACACGAGTGCATGGTAAAACGACAGGAGTAAAACATACAAAGCACGCACGAGGAAACAAATAAGCAGTAACCAAAGCACAGGGAAAAAGAACAACTCTGGGAATTGGCCTAACAATCTGAGCTCCTAATGCGTTTGTTGGCCAAAGGGTTGCCTGGCTCCCTGATGTAAATAGTGCTCATCAAACCTCATTACACAAAAGCAGTGGCAAGGGGAATAAAAACAGACTTTCTGGCGACGTGCATACCCGCCCAGCAAGGAGGTCGTAGGCATCGTCCACCCGCTTCTGATGGACATCCGTCACGTGCAGCTGGGAGATACCCTGGTCCACTAGACTCAGCATGATCTCGCGACCTGCACATTCGAAGACTTGTTACATCAGGTAAGCTCGAATCTGCCTGCTTCTTAATTAATTAATTAATTAATTAATCAATAAGGAGCTGCAGCGAAACAGAAGATGAAGAAACTATCAAATTTACCGAATTTAAGAAAGCACAAAAAATTAGTTAAGACTCCTGAGTCTAAAACAAGCAATTCAATCTTCTGATGTAACCACACACACAGACGCACAAATTAAGGTTGTAAAACTTGGATTAGTTTGTTTAGAGAACCAGTTGTGACCCGCGCGTCTTTTATACTGTACACAGGGGGAGTGCGGGCTGTTTCCGAACGCAGTGTGTTAGGTATTAAAGAGATTACAATAAACAAACAGGCTGGGCTAGACCGAGACAATGCATTTTTATGCATTCGAGCGATGGTAACACTTTTGCTAGTTGCCCACACCCGTTTGCCCGGACCTAAGATGTGCTCGAGTTGATAAGGGGCGGTGCCAACAACTAACTTCCGGTGCCAGCACTAAATCGGTCCGCCGTTAATTCTGACATTGATGGCAACTCACCGATGCTACCCGCCCCTTGCACGCAGACGCTTTTGCCGCGCAGGGAGCCCAGCTGGCCGTGCTCCAGAGCTGCCTCCAGGGCACACACAACTCCTGAGGAAGCAGGCGCAAGGATGCCATTAACAACAAAAGAAGATCGGTCATACAGAAAATTGTGCACAGGAACCAACGCAGCAACCCAGGCAAAGTCCAGAACAGAGACGTGCATAGAACGTGGGCAAGTCACAGAGCTTTCATTTTTGCGTAGAAATGTGCGGCTGCCGTGGTTGGCGTTCTTCGTGGAAATACCTGTATATTTAAGTGGCTCCTTTTACGTGTAGTAATACTCTAGCTCATGGTTTCTCCAAACCGGGTTCCCGAGAGTACCCTCAGGGGTTCTCCGAGCTCCAAAATTTCCTCAACCGTCCTTAAGTATTTCAGTAGATCTGAGCCAATCGCTGATACATAAATATTAGGCAAGACCTCCTTTATATGCACGTCATTGTAAACGATGTCTTTAGGCTTCTGCACTGCTTTACTGCATCACTGTTGAGAGGCTCCTCGGTTGCCATTAAAGGCAGGTGGGGGTTCCTCAAGGTCAAAATGTTTCAGAACCCCTTTTCTATGTCTTGCATGCAGTAGTGACCACACAAATCAACTCGTGACACCCTTCGAATCAAAACTAGCACAAAGTCGAGCTGCATAAATCTTTGCAAAAAATAAGAGCCTCGAGTGCCAGTTGCACATAGCGCAACGGCATTAGTACCAACAAGCAATCGCCATTTTTTTATGTTTCTTTCTTGAAATTAATTATTCAAACTAGCAATATGGTTCAAAGCGCTAACTCAGGGCCTCCACCGAAACACTGAAGTCTGGCATACGCCTGTGCCACGTCCAAGTAAAATTTGAAATAGCGCCAACGTCACATTGCGCTAACGGTGTCACACAGTGCACGATGCTCACCAAATTTATATGAAACACACAAACCATGTCTTATCTAGTGGGAGTACTATTCTAGCTGCAGCCAAGGTTTTGCTTCACGATATAGTGCTCGATGGGGCGGCTCGAGCAAGGGATGCCGCTTCCTCGAGGTCGAAAGGGCGGCCAGACCAAGGACAGTGCGTTTTCGGCAGCCACCTCTGCATCAGAGTGCAAGGGCTTGGCAAAAAGTGGAGATGGCGCGGCAGGCAAGATAGCCACATTGTCCCCAGTCCAGCCGCCCTTTCGACCTCGAGCGAGCGGCCACCTTTGCTCGGGCCGTTTTGCCGAGAGTTACATTGTGGACCGGTTCTTTGGCCGCCATCAGGATAGTGCTCCACGAGATAGGACCCAGTTTGTGTATCAAACTCAAACTTGTGGATCTTCGTGCCAGACCAACGAAGGACATCTGGCATGCCCCAGCAGAGGACTGGGCATCAATTTCAATTACACGGGGATCAGCGGCGTCACGAGGTTCAGCGGCACCCAAGGCAGCAGCCCGCCGCGACCCCTCCTCCCCCCTCCCCCCCTGCCCCACCACGACTCCCCCCCCGGCTCTCGCGTGGCCCGCCGCGACTTCCCCCCCCCCCTTCCCGCTCTCGTGGCCTGTCGCGACACCTCCCCGAGCCCTGCACCCGGGGCAGTCCGCCCCCCCCGCGTGACGCCACTGACGGGGATCTTTTGACGTGCAACCGACAGCTCAGATACGCGGCGGCGCCTTCTCCGCACAAGCCTCTGTCAGATAGCGGGCACCTCGACCGGTATTCTAACCCAGCACTTAGGGATCCGTATGCCGGCGCAGTGTTTGTGCGTTCCGTACAAGTCTGGCGAGCACTCTATACGCTCGTATTTTCCGCAGCATCGTCCCAGAGTGTGTTCCCTCCGTTTTTCCCTGCGTCGGGGCTTCCCCAATCGACGAGGGCGCAGCAGAAGGTACGACTTGCCCACCCTTGGCAATGAGAGGTGCTGCGTTTCCCGAGCCTCCCATGTCGCCTGGCACGTTGACCGCCCACCGGGTACGCATGTGGACATTGGCCATGTCCTGGGAATTCACTCCGATGTCCAGACCGGCCACTGGAAAAACGTCCGAAGTACACTCTCGGGTGCTGTGAAGCAGTTGTGGTTCGGCGAAATGGACGAAGCAAAGCCAACATTGCGGACGTACGTTTAAAAAAGTCTTCGCGGTTCCTTGCTGTGTCCCGCAAATTAACTTCAGCGACGGCCGAGACTCTGCAAACCGCTGCCCATGGTTAAGGCTGGTTCGCGCACCTGTGACTGCCTACGACCGTGTGCCTCAAAACCTCCTAAAATCTCTTACGCAAGGGCACGGTGGCCTTATCTATGGGGGCGCCGTCGGAACACATGGCAATTCTGTATATTTCCCTATTTTTTTTGTGCGTCCTTCTTTCTTGATTGGCTCGATAATCTTTCGACAATCTCATGAACGACCGTTTCTCGTGGTTAGTACGTAAATTTGATCTCGCAAGTAATGCAAAATCTTCGCTCTAGCGAAATGTAGTTCCAGGGTCGCCTCGTAGAAGGCGCCAGCATACCGGCGTGTTTTTTTTTCTCATGAGAGATTGCAAGAACTTGGTCCTAAGAAAATGCAAGTGTGTGAACGAGATTTTACGCTGCTGCGTTTAGGTTTAGCGAACGTTTAAATTTAGTGGACGGCGTTCCTACGATGCTAGGACGTCGCACCGACACTAAATTCCCACTAAATTTAATGGGCCACGACGAAACACACACATGGGGGGCGCTGCAAAAACTTGCCAATAACGACCATTGCCGTAAGAGATAACACATGCTATAGTCGCGGACGGTTTAGGAGACGAAGGGCGTGACAAGTTGCAAGCGTCATGTCCTCACTGCGCAGCCAATGAGGTCGCAGCATGGGCCAATGAGGTCGCAGCATGGAGGGGTGAATCACGACGCGAGAAGCGTGGATGCAACGAACTGCGTTCAACATTTCTTAAGCTTGAGCAACAATGTGAGGATGCAAATGTGGAACATTCCGATTCAACCCTGAGTACGGTGCCAGGGGGCAACGGCGAACAAAACTTAAACATGTGCAGCCGAAATTATGTTAGAGAAAAATTAAAAAATGAAAGACGTTTACAATTCTCTGTAATGCCGAATTAGAGCGCAGCTCTTGAGGAGGAGGAGGGAAGGGGAGGGTATGCCCGTGTGATTTCACGCGGGTGACCCTCGTGACGTCACTGGTGACCCTCGTGACGTCACTCGTGACCCTCATGACGTCACTCGTAACCCTCATGACGTCACTCGTGACCGTCGGGACGTCACTCATGACCGTCGTGACGTCAATCGTGGCCCTCGTGACGTCACTTGTGACCCTTGTGACATCACTTGTGACGTCACTGGTGACCTTTGTGACGTCACTGGTGACCCTCGTGACGTCATTCGTGGCCCTCATGATGTCACTCGTGACGCCACCGGTGACCTTTGTGACGTCACTGCAGGTGACCTTCGTGACGTCACTCGTGGCCCTCGTGACGTCACTGGTGACCCTCGTGACGTCACTGGTGACCCTCGTGACGTCACTCGTCACTCTTGTGACGTCACGCGGTTACGCCGACGCCGCCGGCGATGCCGCTCAATCTGGAAACAGGCACCTAAGAGCTGCGCTGTAAAATCTTTTTTGTTTGCAATCATACAAACCCTCGGACGCGTCAGAGCGGCCGTGCTCTTGACGTGTTGCAAAGAATAAGGGAAATGGGCAGGTCGTTGGATGCGAGGATATAATTCTTTCGAATTGCCATACGCATGTCTAGCGTACCTAAAGGGTGCAGCATAGCTCTACCAAGCCAGATCACTTTCTACGAAAAATTTCGAGCTGCACAAAAACATTGCTGACACCGTTTCTTCTCCGTTCTTCCGTCGCCCCGGATTTTCGTTGGCACTTGGAAATAATGTTTCCGACGGTTTCCCCGACCTCTGGCTATGGACGGATTACTCGGCAGTCTTCCAGATTTGGCTTTTGAACGTCCGGAGGCCCGATGCTGGGCCCGAAAAGTGGTTCTCACCGTAACAGCCGTTGAGGGAGGATAGAAAGTCCCCGTAGTCATAAAACAGTGCCTGGCGGAACTCTGGCTGCACATGCTGCCGATCGTCTGGCTGAGGGATGATGCCTTTTCCACCACCAAGCCTGCAGTAACACCGGCATTAAACACTTCATCTCAAGGTCAAAAATGGGGATCTACAGGGAGCAGCCATAAGGACCAGCACATTTGGTGCACCTGAAATTGGACAAGACAATGTCGTTTCGCAAAATGCTTTGTCCATTTTTTCTAGAGCTCAGCTCAAGAGGTGGTGAAATACTAAGGAAGGACACTGGCTAGAGATGTAACTTCTGAACTGCCCAGGTGATCGGAATGAAATTTGCAGGGGAGATTTCACATCAGATGTAGGTGTATTGTGCAAACTTTGAGCTCTCTAGGACAATGTTACATACCTGCGTAAGAAGATGTGTCACTCTTCGGTAAGGAAACACTGACACCCCCCAAAACTTTTTTTTATTTTTTTTGCCAGGAGGTTTATCATGGTGTCAGAATCAATATTTTGCTACAGCGTCACATATTTTTTTTTTTTTTTTTATGAAGTAAAAAACGCAACTGCTCAAAACTGAAACAGGAACTGGACTGGGGAGGAAGAAGAAATATAGAGGAGGAGAAAGTTACCAGAAGTCATGTGACTGTGCAACATCGTTTTTTTTCAATCAACATATTTGCAGCTTTCTACAAGCCACAAAAAATTGGTATAAAATTTTTGTCTATTTTTAGCGTTGAGTCGTGTGTGCCTTCAAAGACCCACAACTTTGATTATCTTTGGTGGTTGTGTCTGAACCATAGAAAATGGCATGTGACCACGGAGAAGAGAGTGAGCGAGAGTCAAACTAGCCAATTCTCGATCGGCGGTTTTCGGGCGAAAAGAAAACAAATTTTGAGCCGCAAATTCTGTTCTGGGTAGTTGGACCCTCATATGTCATGTACAAATAAAAACCTTGGCGAGCATAAATACCCTGTTAGTGTCCCTTTAAGAAATCTATGATATGCAAATGAAGCCATTAAGCACCATTTTGACTGCTTGAATATAAAGTGAGGGATGTGTGACTTCGAGCTATCTCGCTTTTATAACTCAAATGTAAATGTTCCAGGAAGAGTTATTACCTCAAAATATGAGATGCATATCTGTCCTGTATTCATTTTTGAAAAAATTTTTTCTCAATGAGGACTTCAACTTAAAACAAAATAAAGTAGTTAGCCCAATTTCCCAGTAAATTTCAGTTCAGAAACATCTTGATTATGGTATCAGAATACTCTTACCTTTGAACGAAAGATTCCTTCGTATGAAATTTGCAGCAAAAAGTGGATCTGAGAAAGGTGCATTCAAACATTGAACTCCTTTACTTTGTTACTGCCTTACAATGTATTGAAAATATTTTATATCAACGTAACTATGTGGCATATGGTTATCAAATTTAGTGTAAGGGTAATAATCAGTTTCTAAAACCAAAAACCTCGAATTTAAAAAAATTAATTCTTTTTTAAAAAGTGTGACATTTAGGCCCATGTCCCCCCTTAAAGATAGAGCAAAAAAGGCGGCCGTGCATTTCTTACGTCCTACACGGGATGTTTGTTGTCTGGACACTGGTTTGATAACTGGCTCCCAGGTGGTCATTGTTCATATATTTGTTAAAATTATTACTTATAATTATCCCGCTCATTGCCAGCCTCTACTATGGAGTTCTCAGCGTTTTTGCATTCAGCAAGCCACCCGGTAGGAAGCTCGTAAACCAGTGTGCAGACAACGAACAGGCTAGTACGGGACATATAAAATGCACGGCCGTTGTAGTTGCTTTACAGGTATGTGCATTTGGAATTTGAATTTTGTCAGGAGCACCGAATGTGCTGGTTCTTCCAACTCCTCCCCTGTACAATGTTTGCCGGCAAACTCTCCAATACTGACGAAACAAGGCCTCAGCAAGTGAGCGGCATCAGATCTATGTGGAGCGCAAGTTCATCTACTTGTTTTGCAGGGGTTGTGGTGACGTCAGAACGCCGAGCTCCGATTAGTTGTGATTGAAGAATAGTGGGTAGACCTTAAAGCAGCTTGCTTTGAGGTCTACCCACTATCCTTCAATCAGAGCCAATCAGAGCTCCGCATCGTTCTGACGTCACCGCAACTCCTGCGCAAGAAGCTGACGATTTGCTCTTCTCATTGACTCGTAGGTTAGCCAGCATAAAGAAATGCGTGTTCAGGTGGTGCTATAAAAAAAAAAAAAAAAGGTTACTAATGTCCATGAGCTGGGAAGGTGCATACCATATCCCGGCCAGAGCAGCCTTCACGCCAAGCAATGTGGACTGTCGCAGACCGTCTTGTAGTAACTGCTCCAAGGTGTTGTACGGCTGCAACCGTATGCCTCCGTACTGGAAGAGACGGTGTTTCTTCGTTTACCAAGAAAAGAGCTCCCCTAAAAGGTGCGTCCTAAGTGGCTCATTGGAAGAACGCTACCTGCAGCGGAGTGACCACATGAAACTGACAAAGCTGATCAACTTAAAACAACAGTGCACCTTCAAAATAACGACAGTAAGGTTTCAGACCTTGAAGTTTTTATTCATTTTGCCCGTAAATTTAAGTAAATTTGCTGGTTACTTCTCGTTATCTTGTACTGTGTAATAACCTCAAGTTTTATAAGCGCCGGTAGTACTGCTACACCCACGGTGGAAGAAGAAAGAGATGTCTGAACGAGACCAGCCAAGGTGACAGAAGTCTGCCCGGTCTTTGCGCATCTCCTGGCAGGAGCACCGTTGCTGTATTGATACCGTGTGCAAATAAGAACGGTTCCTCGAGTGGTTCTCATCGCCCCTTGCATGCTGCGCCATCTCACGGCGTTTGTCAGAAATGCGAGCGAACCTTTGCCACACTTGTCCCATGGCAAGGCGGTGCCATTCAGACACCCCTCTCATGTTCCACCGTGGCTGCACCCAATGCTTTCGCGCCATTTACGGAACGAAACGGACCAATCAGAAAGCCGAAATCTAGAACAGGAATCCTGCCAGTGACGTGATTGACCCGAGACATTTTGTGGCACCTTTTGGAGCAGCCAAACATCCATTATGAAGCAGCGAAAAGTACTTTTAGAGCATAAGCACACACTTGATTTTTATTCATACCACTGTGAATATTATATGTTAAGATTCGTATGTTTATCTATCCAACCAAAAAATGTGCATGATTTGCCTTAACACTTCTGTGCAATGGCAGGTTTGATCTCCTCAAACATAGAACTGGCTGTGTAGTTGCTCATAGAAGCACTACGCATGGCAACAAGATGCTGTTCGATGAAGGTGAGTATGGACTGCTGTGAATGGTCATTTTAGGTATGAAATAAAATGTAATCTAAATGGTATGTTCCACTAAAATAATGTTGGAATATTCTTGAGAACACAAAGTGATATTTCATACAAGTTCTAAAGGTTGTAATAAGACATAAATTCTTAATTCAGATTTAAAAATAAAATCTTTTGCCATTAAATTATGAAAATTAATGACATCCTGCATGTAGAACCTCATAACAACAGAGATCGGCATGTGAACGATAAGTACGCCTTCTTAAAACAAACCAGCCAAAGTTGTTAAAGTTGTTCCCAAGCTTCCTTCCACTAGCTTCAGCTAATTTAGTTTTAATTTATTCCATTGACTGCACCCCGAACGGATGAAACATATAGAAAGATGACAACTAAACAACGAAGTTCATAATAAAAAAAAAAAAACCTATAGAGCAGTTTATATAAATTTTCTTGCGAGTACCATCGCTGTCCCGAATTTCAATATACGATATCGCCAGAATACCGCAGTCTATCATAAATAATAGCCGCAGTTAAATTCAGACATGTCTGCCGCAACTAAGAGCTGCTACATTAACACTCACAAAACGCTTGCATGTTTAACGTCCCGCTCTGGGAGAATGCTTTCCCATTAGCACTCGGATGCACTGCGGCGAAGCAAGATAAGCGAGATTGAGATGCTTACTTCGCGGTTGTCGCTTCACTGCAGTACACGAGAGATGTTAGCGCAAGTTCCTCCAATCTGGGCTAAATGTAGCAGGATGTCGCAGGGTAAGCCCTTTGGCGCAGTTTGGAGCAAATGGCGCAGCAATAATGCACCGTTCTACCGATCGCGGATTTACGTGCCCGTAACGTGGCCTTGGTGGGCGCCGAGCGACCTTGCGGCAAACTGCCAACACCGACGTTATCCTTGGTTGCGCTATAACGGTTTCGTTTTTGACAGCAAACGTGGCAAACAACTTACCGCCTGCCCGCGGTCGGTGCGCCACAGGAAAGCCGTGAGCAAACAGCCCGTGCGCAGCCCGAGCTGCATGAACAGGGCCTCGTGCCGCCGAAACTGCCGCTCCCGGCCCATGTTCATCCAGTCCGCCAACTCCTGGATCTCGGGGTGCGAGGTGACGACGGACTCGCCGTTCCATATGGCGAAGCATCGCTGGATCTTGCGAGACCGCAGGAACTCGACGAACTGAGACGGCCGAAGTGAGAGCAGTGTGCGCTGAGCCGGTTGCACTTCTCCACTGTGTTGGAGACGGCGGTGCTGGGTCGACACTTGCGCTGGCGCCGAGCGCACAGCTGCGCGAAGGCTACGCGTTATTAGAGAGAGCATCGGTGCTGCGAACGTGACTGGCTACATTTAAGAGTGTTTAAGTAACGGTTATGTACCGTTTTTGCGGTCCGTAGACGAGTCTTTTTCCTACTGCGCAGAGGAAAGCGGAGCGGCTGCTAGCGGCCGAGTTTTACTTTCTGGGCGGATGGGCGGCGCCATGTTAAAGTATGGTTGCTAGGTTGATTTGTTTGTAGATCGCCAGATATATGTCAAACGCTGCACAATAAAAATAAAAAGTTAACAATCGGTTATTTTTACAAATTTAATTTAATGCATAACTTCTAAAATTACGTGCAATATATTTTTACAAAATAACGATGCATAGAAGCAACTAAACGTGTTGAATCATAGGTGTGGCGTAGAACAAGTATGAACCTGACTTTATTTTGTGAACCCAATTGCGAAAAGTCACTTTTATTACGCGGGTAATATATCTGAGAAATATCTCAGATGGAGGCGTAACCTCACGTATGATCTCAGGCATCAGATAAAGACTAGAAATAAAAATACTCGCCAGGTGCCGCAAACCGCCGCCAAATTTAAAGTTGCCAGCTGTATGTATACATCTATACTCAAAATGACGTCATATTGTTTAAGTCTACTCGCTTAGTAGAAGCTGAGGCGTGACGTTGCAGTGCGCACGTGACTCATTTAGCTCTTCTGCTGCTGTTTTCTGCCCGGCAGCTCGCTTGGCTTGCTGGTCGCTGGTCTCGTTTGCGTTTGCTGCTGGTGGCCGCTGTCGACCATCCCTTGCGTGCTCTACGCCGTCGGCGATCGGTCTGTGGACACTCCCGGCCGACGAGATGTTGTCGCTCATCAACAGGATCCTTGACTGGTTCAAGAGCCTCTTCTGGAAAGAGGAGATGGAGCTCACGCTGGTGGGACTGCAGTATTCGGGGAAGACTACCTTCGTGAACGTCATCGCCGTGAGTGTTGGCTCGCTGGGGCGTCGCTTTTGTCTCCGCGCCGCTTATCGTTGTTTTGTGCTCGACAAGAGAGAGCTGCGGGGGTGCGGTGTGGCTGAGCTAGATTTATTCTCTGTTCCCTTTGTGCACTGGCTGTGGCGACGATGTGGTCATTGTTGCTAAATCGCCATCGTCGCTTCTCTGCACCGAAACGCGATGGGGCCCCGTCGTCAAGGGATAGAGGCAGCTGACCGCCCCGAGGCGTCGTTCGTAGACCTGACATTACGGTGAAATAAAAGACCAGCGTAGTTGACCTTCCTCTTTTTTCTTCTGTAGGTTCCCCCGTCTCTGGTATACAAAGCCTCAACCGACTGTAGTCAAGCTGTAACACTCGCACTTCGAGCCTTCGCTTGCTCTGAGAAAGTAGTTACGGGTATCTCGGATTTTGCGCTTTCAAAACGTCCAACAAAACTCACCGCCACTGGGAAGCTTTTATTTTTCTGTATTTTTTTTGCGTTTTCTAGTTCCTCATTGTAAACTGCGTGTATCTAACAGCCACCGAGTCAAACTGCTGACACCGTTAGCTTTTGTTTGTTTTTTCCACAATGAAAATCTGGCTTAGCGAACCAGACGGGCCAATACTCTCTCTTGCGCGGGCATCTATAACAAACGTATGCCATTTTGCCAGCCCTGTTTCGTGTGCTTCAGTGTTTTTGTTGTTTTTCAGTCTGGACAGTTTTGCGAAGACATGATACCGACGGTCGGCTTCAACATGCGAAAGGTGACCAAGGGAAATGTTACTATCAAGGTAAGCTCCTCAATCTTCGCTTGCACTAAGCGTGGGCATGTTGGAAATGTTGTTTGCGGTTGTCCATGCTTTTTTTAATTTTTTTTTCCCTAACCCAAATGTTGTGCACCGTTGGCAGTTAAGGAAATAAACACGCTCGCATCAATAATAACTTGTTGCTATGGCTGTAAATTCATGCATAAGGTGTCAGCCAGTGCTTCGAACGCATCATGAGACATCACACGTTGAACAAGTGTTGTGCTTTTCATGAATTGCAAGTTTGTTGTTTTATGTTTGCATTATTTGCACTTTAAGCAATTTCTGTTGCTTCAAATGGCACAAGTTCCTACACTCTCCAGGCCAGTGGCGTAGCCAGGATTTTATTTCGGGAGGGGTTCAACGGCACCCCCTTCCCTCAATGATGCAGGGTGAGCTCGCCGACACGGACGCTCAGGCAAAGATTAGGGAGGCGCTGTTAAGATAAAACGGATAACGCTGCATTGTCATTTTTCAGAACGGAGCCGGCTTCATTTACAGGAATACGGTTGGGGTGGCTCACTGTTCTACTGTCGTCGTAATTGCGGCCCACCAACTTTAAAAGCTTCCTCACAGCACACAACTCCCTTCGCTTTTCAAAGTAGCACTGCAATACCAACGCGTGAAGGCCAGACAAAACACAAGAATAGCTATACTTTCACAAAAAAAAAAAATTATAAACAGCAAAAAAAAAATTTCGACACTGAAAAATTGGAGCAACCGACCACACACAAACACTAGGGGCCCATATTTAGGGCAAAGGTAATTCTGAACAATCACAAAACGAAATTCTATTATTTATTAAAGGTTTAACAAATTCGTGCTACAGAACCAGATGCCTGAAGGAAAGAGAGTGTTATCTTTGCTAGGCCGTTTTATCTTGCAGCGTGGTCCGAAGGCAGCAGCAGCATATCCTCGGGGTAAGGAGAAGTCATCAGTCCGAACTCGTCGTTCTGTCACTCGGAGAAATGACATGACGCACCACAAAGAAACTACACGCCGAACGTGGAAAGGAACTTGACTAGCCTTGCGCCTATGCATAGTGAGAATATGAAGGCTTATCTCTTCGGAGTTTCTGATGTTCCCTGCAACGAAGAGATTAAGAAGCTAATAGTAATAAGGAATTGCATCGGATGCCATCTTGACATACGAAATGGAAAAAACAGCGCAAACAAAACGACGGACCAGTAGAAGAGTTACACACAGACAAGGCACTATACATACAGAGCAGAAAGCAAAACGGACTTCATCGCATCCGTGAGCGACGATTTTCGCAAAGTGAGGGCAATGCAAGAGGGAGAAACGTGAAGCGCCCGTCACGTCTGCGGTATATACAAGCGGTCACCCTTTGACCGGAGGCCCTATTTCGGAACGTCCATCGTCTCCTCAAGATGCTAGTGGCTCTGCGGCGGAAGCTGAGTGCTCGTTCTCTTCACTACAACGGTTGAAAACATACCTGAGAGCGTCCACTTCGAGTGAGCGACTGCTCGGTCTATACTTGGTTTCAGCTTCATTCCAGACGCAGCCGATGCTACAGGCGCGAGCATGTGGCCCTGAACAGTGCTTGCACTGCACAAGCGCGCGTGCTTGGCGGGGACACTGAAAGCCCGGAGCTGACTCTTGTAGCATTGGCTGCGTCTGGGCCTAAGCTGAAACGAAGTATAGCGCTTTTGTATGTTCACCGCAACATTAAAGTTCAAGCGGAAGGCGTCCGGGATATTTATTTTCTCTGACTGCAGGCGGCTTCATTTTAATGTGTAGGCGCTTGGCATAAATGAGATGATAAAGAGAACTTGTAAATTGCATTCTATGATAACTAGTCACAGTTACCTTTTTATTCGCCGCAGTAATTTCTAGTCGAAAGCACGTAATTCTGAACACAAAAGGTGTGTGTGAGCGAAGCGCCACCCGTTGCTTACAGTGCAATTGTTTTTTTGTTTTTTTTTTACAATTAATTTATTATTCCTTACATCACTGACATTGTTTTGTATTATCACCGTGTGTTCGTTTTATTATGTTCACTTTAGTTTGATTGAACTGTGTATTTCAGTGAGGATAGTTTGTTATACTTTGAGTTGAAATTGCCATCTTTCACTCACAAATGTTTCGAAATATTAGTTCTCTACATATCTGAGATCAAGTTCCGTATCCCATCGAATAAACATAAATTAAGCAATATTGCATATTTTATTAATTTGAGCATTTTCTACCCCACAAACAATTTTTCCGAAAGTCTAAAAGTTGGAGATGGTCCGTGCTCCCCCGTTGCTCCGTGCCTCGTGCAAAACCGACTGCGTGAGCAGGGGAGCGAGCGGGCCTTGTTGGGGGGTGGGGGGGGGGTAGCTTTAGCATTTCGGGGGGGGGGGGGGTTTCGACCCCCCAAACCCCCCCTCTGCCTACGCCACGGCTCCAGGCGTTGCTAAAAGGCAGAACGTATGTCTTTTTTTAAAGGATACCTGTTTGATGAATTATCGTTCAGCTTCGGTTTTGTAGTAGTGTGTGGATGAAATTCTCCCGTTTCATGATCATTTGAAAAGTTCATAGATAACATGGCAGTTGAATTCCAGTTCTCTTTTTGTAAGGGTTGACCCATTGTTGTTGTTGTTGTTGCTGCCAGCATGCACATTGCAGGCTTGGCTCAAAACATTGAGCCTTGTCACTGATCACCAAATGTTTTTAAGCTAGTGATTTGATTAACCCCTACCACGAGTTATATAATATGTGCTTGGAACAAATCATTGATCACGTATTACACCTTCGGCTGAAACTCTGCATACCTTCAGCCCTGTCACAATGCATTTTTCATATTAAGGTGACGTCTTGCTGTTAAGGTGCAGCGATGGTGTCTGTCTACATAGTCGTTTCATGCCGATGTGATCGCTTCTCAATTATCCTGAGACCTCCTGTCCAAGCTCGGTCGCTTGTGGAAAGGTTTTGCCATTGTTCCCAACATGTCAGTGGTTTTACAGAATGTAAACTAACACTTAAGATGGCCCGCAAGGATTGGTTTCTCAACGTATCGCACTGTGATTTACTACAGAGGTGCAAGTGTACAGTGAAGAAATCAAGAAATTAACTTCCCTCGTTCAAAGAAGAAAACAAACCTTTTCTGGGTAATCTATGTCGACATTGTTACTCCGGAGACGATGCCTGCGTAGTGAGAAATGCTGCCGGCAGATGGCGTACGCCATGGATGGATGGATGAATCCCGCTGTAGCCCTTTGGATCGGGCGGTAGCTTACGCCACCTAGCCATTTTGTCTTACCATTTAAGCACATCGATGGAGCGTACGCCATCTGTTGGCAGCATTTCTCACTACGCAGGCATCGTCTGCGGAGTGGCGATGTAGATTATCCATACAAATTTTTTTTTTTTTACGAGTAGTTTTATAGTTTTTTTTTCTTTTTTATTACTGAAAACTACCACCACCTGCTTGCACCTCTAGTAAATCGCAGCCCGACAGATTTTTGCGGGTCGTCTAAAGTGGGTTAATTTAGATGCTGTAGAACCCTCTCTCTATGATAAGGTATGGTTCTTTACCCCTCCCGTTAGCTCCCTCTCCATTGGGCTTTGAGGATCTCTGCAAAGCAGCAACCTGGCCTTTATAAGCTTGATTGTTTCCTTTTTGTCTCTCTTTAAAGCATTCTTCTAATCAAAATGGCTTTCAAAAGTGGACCAATTCCTTAAAGGGGTACTCTGGCGATTTTTTTTTAGCCATTTCTACTAACTATGTCTTAAAATCAATGGCCTTTGCCCTTTCCAGTGTCCTACTTATTATCGCGAAATTCAGAATAATTATTGTTAAATCGGCAAATGAAAGTTATGCCAAAACCAACATTCAGATATGCGCGCACCTTTCGGTGCCGTGATCTGAGGGGAAGGCGGGCTTGCAGGTCCAGTGGGCAGTCTCAAAATAGACAATATTGAGCATTAGTTTCGTGCTACTGGTCCCGTGCGTGCCGGAGCAGAGCTTTCAAAGCATTCATTTGACACCGTGAAACTGCTTGTAATCAGTTGGGAACAAAGTCTATTGTCCACAGAGTGAGCCCCTGCCTTCTGCTGTCACTTTTTCATTGTTGGCAGTAGAGACTTTCACCTTGAAAAAACACGATCAGGGCCAAAACTGTATGTTTAATAACTTTGCAAAAAAAACAAAACAATTGGCTCAATATTTGGGGTAATATTTTAGCAATGCTTGTTGGTGTGTTTAGCAAATTTCCAGGCAAATCGGGGACTATGAAGAAAACTGTGGAGTACCCCTTTAAAGAGACTCTATTCAAACTGTAGTTTGAAATGGACCCAGGTATAAGGGATAAGAATGGACTCTTGTTATCATCAAGGTTTGTTGGTTGTCCAAGGCATTTCATCGTCATGTGACTCATCGCCACACGCGTCATCGTCACATGACTAAATCTTTTCACCTTTTCTAATTGTTTTATTTTTGAAGCCTGCCACTAACACCTGCTGCTGTTTTTTTTTTTTTTTTTTTTTTTTTCATGCTGTCTTTTGTTAGCCCTGGAATATAGTTCTGAGGTCACTTCATCGGGGCTGTTTAAATCTCTTTTTTGCTGCATGTCAGTACATGCTGCCATAACTGTATGAATCTGCTCTTTCTAAGCATTGAAGTAACGGGTTTTTGTATGTAGCAAAATGGTGCTTTTAATCTGTTCCAAGAGAACCTGAAAATTGATGGTTAAGGTTTTACTCCATTCAGGAAATTATGTTATTATCAGTCAAGCAGCTGTTTGGTCAACATACTCAGTTCTTTAAAGAATTTGTCTTGTATGCAATTCGCAATGACCTCATACTTACTGGTCACATTGCCTGTTCGTCGGACAAGCGTGAAAACTTTTGGGTGCAAGAAATTGGATGTGGATTGCGTTTTGTTGATCGACCTTGTTTCACGTCCGCGAGATAATTGTGTTGACATCCACATATCTAGGAGGCACTTGAGCATGAGATATTGCTGCACTAATGCAACATCTTCGAACCTCTGAACTCGTTTTGGGTGTACATGTGTTTCATTGTTCATCTTTAGAGGGAAACGTATATAACAATATAAGAACATGAAAAATCCCTAAAAAACTTTTTGAGAAAATAGCAATTTTAAAATCTGCAACTATTTTTTTTCTTCTGATTTGCCAGGTTTCATATTTTGTGGATCAATATTTGAGCCATTATATCAATTTATAGTATCTACGCGGTTCAAATTGCATTAAAGTTGATGCTACAGAAGCACTTTCTCCAAACGCAATTTGTGGACTTTTTGCCAATGTTCAGGAGGAATATTGGACAAGTCTAGGACAAGGGACTAGGATAAGTTATATTTATACTTGTTTAGGACAAGTATAAATATAACTTATTCTGTAATATATAGCTAAATGTGCAAAGCATGCAATGTTGAGAGCAGATTGTTCAATATAGATGTGAACATATTTTCAAGTGACTATAGACCCTTCCAGAAATTCAGTCTGGCCACCTCGATAGCTATCATCACCTAAGTGTGTATCATCTGTACATGCGAATGGCGGCCTTTCTATGGCTGCTGAAGAAAAACTTGAAGACAGAAACCGATGCGGAGCCTGAGCATCTAGACTTATAAGCTTATATGCATTACGCATTTGAGGCTGTCATGCAAGTCTTTGGAATGCTCGGCTTAAGTACGCCCCAGGACAGCTCATGACAATGAAATGTTAGTTTTAGTGAGAGGTTTACTCAACTATAAGCGTCTTGTGCAGAGCGGTAGTTTCTTGACACCATCGAAACTGAAGCAGATAGAGAAATAACCGTTCAACGGAAAACACCCTAACTTTCGTACGCCTACCGTTGATGAAAAGGCACCAGATTTTATCCGCCATTAGCATACAGCAATTTGAACTGCTATTTCAGACACTAGATGGCACTGAATTTGTAAAAGGGTCTATTGTTTTATTGCTTGGAAGCCTCACGCTAAAGTTCAATCTGTTTTAAAGTCACTAATAACGGTTCAATCTATAAAGTGCTTTCAACATTGTCTTCCTCATACTTCGTAGTATCAATCCGTATGTTAAAACATTTTTTTTTTAATAGTGTTTTCTCTATGGTTTTTGCAAACAAAGGCTGGTGAGTTATAATTATCCTGACAACTGCCAAAAAAAAAAAAAAATCTCAAGAAGGCACCCACTCAAAATTTTGAGATAATCATGTAAAACTGAGGCATGGGTATGTAAAGATAATATGTACAGATTTGTCCTTTGTGTATTTTCCAAATGTTGCAAAATTGAGAGGTGTGCGCTTATTGTGGAAGGGGGGGGGGGGGGTGTTTGGTATTTTATGGTAGTCTACTGATTGATAAACTTGCCAGGTATTTGAAATCAGCACAAGCATCTGAACGGGCTTGTGCAGTTTCATTGGCTTTGCTTAAAAGATAAGAAAGCTTACAGACCAGTGTTCCCCCTTAAAGGGGCCCTGCAATGACTTTTTTACTGGTTTTTAGTTTGCACCGAACCTGAGCGCACTGAACGTAGTAACTTAATGAAACTTTTCTTTTCTCAAATTTCGCTTTACTTTAAAAGTTATAGGCAAATTAGAATTACAAAAACAAGCAAAAAATAACCTCCTTCATGACGTCGTAGGTCCTGGCTTGAGTGGCTGTGAACTACAGGAAGGGTAGTGGGCTCATTGAGCGTTCACGGCTCCCGCACTCCGTGTCGACGTCTCGAGAGGGCGCCACTAAAGCATGTGTTGGACAGGCTGTATGGAGCGGGCGACCAGGGCGGCTGGCATTGCATTTGCTGCGCGATTAAAGACTAATTTGGCATAACACTTCATTGGCCACAAACGACAGCAAACACGGGGTAAAGATCAGTTCAGAACGGGAGCCACTTTGCGGTGCCATACCGCCAAATGGCCAAATCGTCAACCAAGCCCGCGCCGAAGGCCTTCGGAACGCTCGGAGCGGACGGATGCTTGAGCCGGTATACGATCGCAGCGCCGCCGCGTACATCCGGGATTTTTCTGCGCTGGCCGTTCGTCGGGGCGTCATCCCACTAGCCCTTTCTAGTATGCGCCGTTTTTTCCGCCGCTTGGTGGCGGGTATGTCGACGGGTCATTTCTTGTTTCCGTACTTTACAAACTGCATTTGTTTCTTTTCTGATCTAAAATACTGAACAAAAACTACTTTCATACATAATTGAAACGGTTTGCGACACTTATATTTTGTATCTCGACTAAAAAAAAAGCTTTTAGCGGCTCTGACCAGTAGTAAGCCCAGGACCAAAGACGTCACATTTCGCGCGCTTTCGGCAACGTGGGTCGCCCTCGTAGGCGGAGGAGGATTCCGCGTCGTCCGGTTAAAATATGACGCACTGATATTTAGTTACTCTCTCCATGCCCGCTGGCTTTCCCGAACCCCAAGAGACGTGGAAACCGCAAAAAAGGCAGACGCTTAAATATGATTGCAGGGCCCCTTTAAAAAACATATTAAAATTTCTGGTGTGCCAGGTCACTGGCCTTGGTCAATAACAGTGCACATACAAGACAGCTCCTTTGTTTTGGATGGGGATAGTTGCATAACATTAGTAAAAGAACACAGGAATAAACAGTGTACCAGCATCAACTACTGATTAACTGAGTCTACAGAAATATCCGCTACCGCTTTGCCTGTTTTGCGTGTGAATTTTTTTTTTTTTTCAGAGCTTATTTTTGCATTTTCTGTCGGGAGTATTGGCTGTGCTTATCTGCTTGATAAGCGAGCTTGGTTTCTTATTTTTTTTATTTTTAGGTGCATTTCATCATATCTTTTCCTGCTGAAAGGCTGCGCAATGCTGGAATATTTTTGTATCATCAAAAACCCATGCTTGCCAAAACACACACAAAAAAAATAATAATAATATAATTTTTGTTTTGTTTAGGAGCATTAGATATGTGTAATGTGGGGCAGCGATTTCTTATTGACTGAGGCTGTTTGGAAGTCCATTTATCTTGAATAATTCATTTTAGACGAGAAATATCTTGTCACATCTGAAGCGGGAATTTTCTGCCCTCCATGCTGTCTGCAAAGTTTTATTCAACTTCATATCATAATTAAACCCTCAATTTGTTTTTCTTATTCTTACTTTTTGCCCGATGCATTTTATAAGTCAAGCAGCAGCTGCATGGAACGAACAGCCAACCAGAATGATCTCTAACTGAAAGTACAGGGTTCAATAAAGACAATGAAACCCTGTTTTTCGGCTTAAATAATCTTTGCACCACAAAAAGCTGAAACTTTGTGAATGTGATGCCAGTGGTGGGGATAGAATGCAAAAGTTTGGGAGCTTTCCGTTATCTGGATAAAAGTATAAAATGGATAATGTAATTTCTCTATGAAGCATCGTCCACCTGGTCCTAATATTTGTCATACCAAAATATAATATTATGGGCACCTGCGACATTTATTTTATTGCAAAAAAAACTTGTCCGCAAAGAAGACAATCTTGTTTGCTTCTTTGTTGACAAGCTTTTTTTTGTTTGATGAATATTGGGCCTAGGTGGTTGTCGGTTTATAAAGAAATTTTGTTTTTCTGTTTCCAGGTATTGTTATATTCTCAAACTTTTGCATTTTATCATCACTGCTATTGCCACATTCACATGGAGTTCCGGTTTTCTGCGATCAGTGGCGTAACTAGATATGACGACGCCCATGGCAAATGAAATTTCGCGCCCCTCATGATGATAGTGATAATGACATCATCATCTTTATATTATTATTATTATTACTCGGCTCGGCGCCCCCTCCCAAGTGGCGCCCGGGGCACTTGTACCCCCTTGCCCCCCCCCCCCCCCCCCCCCCCCTAGTTACGCCACTGTCTGCGATGTCTAATCTATTTGTGCATGCCCGAAAACAAGGCTTCATTTTCTCAATCGGACCCCATAGTGTCTTATTTCAAAAACACTTCGCTTCCTGGAAAGAAACATAGTTTGTTACGTGAACTATCCCCGGCAGTGAACCTCTTCCAATGTGCCATGGTGATGTTCTTGTGCTTGGAAACGTTGGTATATTAAAAGGATGCCATTCATCTATTGCCTTCAGCCATGTTCCCCAAGGCAGTTAGTTGTCTCGGATGCACATATGCGGCATGCAGTGATTAAACGCGACTGCGTGTCAGTTCGAGTACCTTTGTGTTTGGATGGTCGCTCTCAATTGCCTTCGTTTTGCAGATCTGGGACATTGGAGGGCAACCCAGGTTTCGCAGCATGTGGGAACGCTACTGCCGAGGCGTCAACGCCATTGTGTGAGTTTGTCAATCCCTTTCACATGCAACTATGAGTGGTTGCCAGCATGCAGTCTAGTGATGCCGCGAGCCTTTTAAACCAAACTGAAGGATCTCAAGAAATTTTCTTTCTGTATTCTGTGGCAGAACAGTTCTATCTAAAGTACGCAACTTTTTGGCTTCGCTGCAGCTGTAACATTACGGTATGAGACTTAGCTACAAGGAACTGTGTCGTGTGGCTGCCTGCTATGCAATCCGCAGCGGTCGATCGAGAAAAGGAAATGCAGTTTTTCCGCCTGCATAAGTAAACTATTCGTCGCAGGAAGCTGAAACACAATGAGAATGTGACGCTAGTGGTGGTGACAAAATGTGAAACTCCGAGATCAAAAGATACGAGAGAAAAACCAAATTTCTCCACGAGCCAAGGTCCACCTAAGCCTAGCGTCCATCGGACTAAGAAATGACTTTGTGGACGCTTGTAGCATTTGTTTTCAGGAAAAAAAAGACTTGTCAGACGGAAAGAAAGAAATGTTGTCTTTCTCGCTGGCAAGCTTCTTTCACTGCAGTGAACGATTTATGGGCTGCGTTTGCGGTACAAGGTATGCAGACGAGCCCCTCTGTCATCTGCAAGTGTCTCCGACCTCTACCTTTCTCACCATGCAATAGTGCACGCACATGTACTTGCACCCAGTCTACGTAGGCGGTGTCCACCATGAAACTGCAAGTTCTCTCTATGGTTCGAGTTGCCCCCTCTCTTAAAGGACACATGCAAAGGAAAAAATATTTTTTTTTTTTAAACAGGTTAGATGGAAAAAGAATATTATAAAATGAATTTACAACGAAGAAAAAAAAATTGAGAGCTATATTTACGGCGCAAAACGAATTTGTAGTTGGCGCCCGCGGGAGCCGCCGCTGGTTGCGTGGTAGGCCTGCGCGCCGTCGCGCTTCGTTGCCGCCGCCGCCGCACACGTTCGTCTGCTTCGGGGCGCCGCCGCAGTCATCTGACCGGCGCACAGGTCGATCACGTCTGCTTGCGCTTTTTCACGAGTTCCCTTTGGGCTCTAAAAGTTACTTATTAATCTTAGTTTCTTGTTATACTTCAAACAAAGATCAATAAGTTACCTTTAGAGACCATAGGAAGCTTCCGAAAAAGTGCAAGCACCCCGTGATAAATAAGGGCCAGTCACGTGATAAACAAGGGCCACTTTTCCGCGCCGTAAATATAGCTCTAAAAAATTTTTTTTCTTCGTTGTAAAATTGTTTTATGACATCCTTTTTCCATCTAAGCTGTATAAAAAAATGTTTTTTTTTTTCCTTTGCATGTGTCCTTAAAGGACACATGCAAAGAAAAAAAAACATTTTTTTAAACAGCTTAGATGGAAAAAGGATATCATAAAACGATTTTACAACGAAGAAAAAAAAAATTTTAGAGCTATATTTACGGCGCTATCGAATTTGTAGTTGGCGCCCGCGGGCGCCGCGGAAAAGTGGCCCTTATTTATCACGTGACGGGCCCATATTTGTCACGTGGTGCTCGCGCTCTTTCGGAAGCTTCCTATGGCCTCTAAAAGTAACTTATTCATCTTTGTTTGAAGTATAACAAAAAACTAAGATGAATAAGTAACTTTTAGAGCCCAAAGGAAACTCCTGAAAAAGCGCAAGCAGACGTGATCGACCTGTGCGCCGGTCAGATGACGGCGGCGGCGCCCCGAACCAGACGAACTTCTGCGGCGGCGGCGACGGCGGCGTGGAGAAACGCGTTGAAGCGGCGTTCGCACAACGCTCAGCGTGCGGCGGCGGCGTCGCTTTACGGCTCGGCGACGCAGGGCGGCGGCGCGCGGGCCTACCACGTGACCAGCGGCGGCTCCAGCGGGCGCCAACTACAAATTCGTATAGCGCCGTAAATATAGCTCTAAAAATTTTTTTTCTTCGTTGTAAAATCGTTTTATAATATCCTTTTTCCATCTAAGCTGTTTAAAAAAAATGTTTTTTTTCTTTGCATGTGTCCTTTAAAGGAGCTGTGCAACGATTTTAACGTTGAAAGAATTGGCGTTTTCTACTTTTGACATTGTTCACCTTGTCACAAAGGACAGGAAACACACCTCCTTCTCTCGAAATGTTGCGATTCCGCCGCGTAATCGCGAAGCAAAAATTAGAATATTCCCCGACCTGCAGCCGCGAGCAGCGGCCATGAGAAACACGCGGCATGACGTCAATGGGGAATCTTGTAGAAAGATAGCAAGTTGTGCGAATACCTGCTCGATAAAAGGTAACTTTTCTATAAATCTTGTCGTTCCAACATAAATATAAATGCGTCAAAAACCTGGTATCATCGACAAAACTTTTATTATACGGAGTTTCAGTGGCGCCATCTATCCTAGGTCCACAAAACCGTCAGCAGCGGAACAGCCGCCAGAAGCCGGAGGGGGAGGGGGGACAGGGCCGGACGGGTACGGCCGGACCCGGATGAGACTTTCCTCCTTTCACCATATTGTTCGCGCTGCGCCCGCCAGCACTTAATCACGCGGTCGCGAGCGGATGAGTTCTCTCTGCTCACTGATGGCTCTAAAGACAGAGCTTCACCGGAACCCCGAGCCTTCCCCATTGACGTCACAGCGCACGTGACTCTGAAGTTAGTGAATGAGTTGAGAGGCACCGAAAACCTCAATCTTTGTCCATTTTTAAAATAAAAACTAGGACATGCAGGCAAAAGCGGTTTTTTGTTCTTTACTCAGAAAGGTCGAGACACCAACTCCCAAATTATTTAAGCAAATCACTAGAACTGTTGCACAGCTCCTTTAAGTCTAGGGTCTTTACTCATTGTAAGCAGTGGGTGCAGTGCACTCGGTTGCACAGAAACACAAATATATGATCCGGCCTTTAAGGCCCGTTCACACTCTTGCAACCTTTTAAACCTCTTAAAACGAGAGGACACAGTGGCGCCATCTATCGGGTTGCAGTGTAAACTTGACGGTCCGGCATATTTTCTATTTCTCCCGCGCATTATCCTTTCTTTCTTGCCTCGAAAAACTTTTCGAAACGTTATAAACAAGCCTTTCTCATAGGTATTACGCACATTCGACCTCGGAAATGCCGCAAATCCGTCGCTCTTGTGAAATGCAGTTCCACGATCACCGCATAGATGGCGCCATCTATGCGGTGATCGTGGAACTGCATTTCACAAGAGCGAAGGATTTGCGGCATTTCCGAGGTCGAATGTGCGTAATATACACCTATGAGAAAGGCTTGTTTATAACGTTTCGAAAAGTTTTTCGAGGCAAGAAAGAAAGGATAATGCGCGGGAGAAATAGAAAATATGCCGGACTGTCAAGTTTACACTGCAACCCGATAGATGGCGTCACTGTGTCCTCTCGTTTTAAGAGGTTTAAAAGGTCACAAGGAACCAAGATTTAAGAGGTCGCAAGAGTGTGACGGGCCTTTACGGCGACGCCTGTGCAGAGGCACAAATTCGACCGCTTCTCGCTCAGGGGCGGCGGTGACGTCTGAACGCCAAACTCTGAACGACTCGATTGGAAGGATAGTGGGTAGACCTTAAGGCAGCTAGCATCGAGGTCTACCCACTATCCATCCAATCGGAGCTCGGCGTTCAGACGTCGCCGCAATCCCCGTGTGAGAAGCGGACGAACTTGCGCTGCACACACTTCGTCTCATTGTAACTTGGCGAAGGCTACGGTCCCAGTAAGTAAATCGGCGCGTCAGAGGTAGGCACGTGTCTCTACTCCATCTTACAAGTTGCACGCGGCGCTGTCAAAGCCACGGGCGGAAGTAAGGAGAAAACCGCTTTGAGCGACAGGGACAGATATTACGCTCCCGCCGCTGTACCTCTGGCAAGGGCTGTCACGCGCTTCGCCTCCGTCGCTCCGATCGGCTCGAGGCGGCCATAGCGCTCACTCTTTGCCAAGTTGCGGCAAAACAAAGTATGGTTGCCGAGCTCCTTCCGTTTCTGCGTCGCTTCCTGACGTCCCGCTCCGCAATTGGCTGCAGCTACATGGTGGACGCCCACGACCAGGACAAGATGGAGGCGTCGCGCAACGAGCTACACAACCTGCTGGACAAGCCCCAGCTGGCGGGCATCCCCGTGCTGGTGCTGGGCAACAAGCGGGACCTGGCCGGCGCCCTCGACGAGAAGGAGCTCATTGACCAAATGTGCGTGCGTGCCCGGCCTGGGCCCACGTTCTCAAACCCGTCGGCCGACACGCTCCGCGGAAGAGCGTCGTTCCAAAACGGTCCTTCTCCCTTGCCCGCTCGCGGACAGATGCGGACGGATAGGGATCTTGGCGCAACCGGCGGCATTGCTCCCACGGGCGGCGGAGATAGACCGTTTTCGAACGACGCTCTGTTTGCGCACACTTTTCTTAAGTCATAGAAACTGCAATATAATCGCTTTTCTCCTCGGGAAATGTGCATCCAATGTTCCACCGGTTCCGTCGCTTCGGTCCACAGAGCAGGCCGAGAGCATAGCAAGCGCAGCCGAGCAGACGCGTCCCGAAAAGGCGCCAGGCGTTTTCGGAAGCTCGTCGACCGACTTTGATCTAGTAACGTCGGTCTCGGTAGCGCTGGATCTGAGGAATGCATCCGGAACCGGTGGCCGGACCCCCGTTTGTTATCTTTCGACTTCTGCCCGATGTCGTTGCACTTTCCTTGTGTCGTTATAAGCTTTGGCAGCCGAGAGTCGGAGCGCCGCTATAACGGCGATGCTTGCATTTGCTCGTCTTTATTTCACTGAGCTTCAAGGACCAACCTTCAACTGCAAGACGTGCTGGCTCCTGTGATGTCATTTGTGCTTCGCTTCAGGGTGAATGTCAACGCGTGACTTGGGGAAGGTGACTCCATTAGAATGGCAATCTGGGCTAGTTGGTTCATGATAACTTTCAGGGCGCCGAAAATACACAAGGACAAGAAAGGAGACGAAGGTGACTCTTTGTTTTTGAAGTGCTGGGAAGGACAGACTCGTGAAACATTCTTGTGCAACAGGACAGAATGGCAACTTATGACAGTGATCGATGCATGCTGAAATGAGGTTTTTGTTAATAGCCTTAACTTCAGAAATTATATCTTTTGAAGCAAGCAGAGACTAATAAATTTTGTATGTTGTCAAATGAGTGATAAAAAGTTTAGTTTCATTGCAGTTGCATTAGGGGTATGATCATAGTTAGAAATTTTGTCACGAGTGCTCAGTTTTGTGCAGCCTTCAATTCCAAGATGAGCTGTTCAAGACGAGAATCTGTAACGAAAGCTGCATATCCAAGTTTAGTACAGACTAGGGTTATGATCGCTCGGAACATACTCTTAGCACACCGATTTAGGAGCACGTAGAGGCGGGGAACACATGAAAAGATTGCAGGGCTGCCTGGTATCTTGAACATATGCTAGTCCTTTTTACTGTGGTTAGGTCGGTAAGAATTACATAATGAGAGGGGTGGGTTAATTGCGTAGAGCTTGTACGAAGCGGCACGCAAACATATTTAGCGAAAAGATTTTGCGTTGCAAGCCTGTGTGAAGTGCCATCTTTGGAGTGAGTTTGGTAGGAACGGATGCTTTTTCCCAACAGGAACCTTTCGGCCATCCAGGACCGGGAAATCTGCTGCTATTCTATTTCCTGCAAGGAGCGAGACAACATTGGTGAGTTCCATTTGCGAACAGACCCTCCAGCGCTCCGGTTGGGTATTTTTGTATCGACCAAGGATTTTGTTCTAATCAGGCACGCGGGCCGTCACTGCTGTCAAGAAATTCCTTCGTAGGTGCACAGTGTTTACCAAACTTAGAAATGTAGGTTGGAAGGTGAAAGAACTGGTACCGGTTGATAACATGGTTTTAGATGATTGATAACACATTTAGTGAGAGACCAATAAGGGTAGGGAAGTGTTCAATGGCAATCAGGCCTGGAAGACAAGCTGGGGGAGGATGGGCTTTCCCAACCTCACCACTGTTGCTTGTGGTTTCAACCCGAGATAGTGCGGCAGATAAGGTGGCAAAAGAAATTGGAGCGACGGAGGTATGCATACTCTTGGGGGCAAGTGCATTAGTGTAGTGCAAAAACTCTAGGAAGATTTGAACAAAGACGGAACACAAACAGCACATAGTATTTTGACTTTCAACACAGATAGTCGAATCATTGTGCTGTCTATGATCTCTCTTTATGCGTTTAATTCTTTCTTAAGTTTCTGTAGATGAAACATACTTCTTGTTTTCCTTTTTTAGACATTTCCAGCTTGGGTTCAAGTGGGAGGTTTACTTCTGTCTCGGCTGTCTGCATTTTCTGGAGTTTTAGCCCTTTAGGTTCAAGTGGCACGTGTAATCTAGTTTACAAGAGGGAAATGCCGGCCTACTTGTAAGGAGACTCTGCATGGTATGACCACCCGCTTCAGTTTGATTGTTCGAGTCCACCATAGTGTAGCCGACAATTGGAGCGTCATGACGCCGACATTGAAATTAGACGTGGGAGTTTCGGTGCCCTGGGACGATTGCCTGTCTTGCTTTCCTTTTTACATTATACTTAGAAGGAAAGCGGATGTGACTTAGAAGTCGCATCCACTTTTGTAACCGCTTACGAGAGCGCATACTGGTGCCACCTATCCGGTAAGCTGAAGCCCTTCAGATCTATTCATAACTAGACCGAAGGTTTTGCTGTACCTGCGAGATTGAATCTATGCACAATCTATACATGGCTTGCACTGACGTCACATCGCATACTTTTGACCTCCATGTAAGAGGAGGAGAACGAAACTGCTTTTGTGAAAGTTTTGAGTGACTGGTTAATCTTCTATAATCTACTGTGAGGAGAATAGCGACGTCTTTGCAAATCCGGGAGGCACAAAAGAGGATCCTGGTAAGAGGGAAGCTCCTTCTTTTCCTCTTCTCTGGTGGTCATCAGAGCGCTCTTTGAATGACGTCACGTGCAAGCCATGCATGGGAAATGGTCGCTCATAACACTGTCAGGATTAGTTGCAGCAAGCGGTGAAAGAATGAACTCCAACGATGGCAGCAGTGTGCCCTCATAAGGGATTGCAACTAAACACCAAAGTGGCAAGTTCGAATTGCGGCCGCGTTGCCCGTATTCCGAAGGAGACCTATTGCAAAGGAAGCGCTGCATCACCGGGCTTCCACTTGGGCATCCGAAGGTCCCCGGTTGGTCGAAATTAATCCTCGGCCCTGCACCGGGGCACGTTGGATGCCCTTCGTGTCTGTTGGGCACTTGGAAACCCACAAAGTCAATAGCAGCGCGTTCGATCGTGCTTGGACACAAACGCGTGGACTAGCCTTTTAGTCTGCCGTAAGATACCGTGCGAGCGCCCACTCAAACTTTGGAAATAATCGCGAAAAAATGGGGGATGGATGTCTGTCTGGTCATCAATTTCACATATAAATGTACTGTGCATATTTTTATCGGATCTTACTAATTTGGGAATGGGCAGATGTGCGGTATTCTATGGTGCGTTGTACAAAAGATACGTTGTTCGCTGCAGATGCGACAACACTCTTTCGTATATTTTTGAACAAAATTATCTGCGGGCACGCCTCGGGCGTGTTTGAAGCGCGTCTGTTTTGTGCATATGTATGCTTCGAACATGTGTGCAGACAGTTCTTGCACGACCAACGTGACTGTCGTACGAGAAAGAAATGCGCCTCAGACGGCGGGTGCAGACTGTCTCTTGCACGACGTATTGACTGCGTGACCTCGGCTTAATGCAACATACAAAAGACAGTCTTCAGACAGCGTACAAGGCACATTTCTTCCTTGTAGGCAACGGTCGCATCGTCACATTGATCGCACAAATACCGACTCCGAAAGTGCTTCGCACGTGCTCGAGGCGTGCCCACAAATAATTCTGCTGTCGTGTCTTCGGCGAACATCGCGTCCTTTGTATGACATACGAGCGGTGTGACCGCGGGTTCGGTCCCCCGTTTTTTGTAGTGCTCGATCGTTGTCTGTATTCCTGCTTTTGAAAGGATTTCTTTTTGTCTCTGTGTCCGCAGACATCACCCTCCAATGGCTCATTTCACACTCTAAATCGTCGGGGCGCTGATGCCCCGGCGGCCACCGGGACCGCCCTCTCGGGTCTCGTAGCGTTGCCGCGGACCTGCCGACTGCCCCAGACAACACCCTGCAACCCTACGGAACCTGCCGAGGCCTTCCGACGACCGCCCCTGGTGCCTCCTCGGCGACGGCCACTCGACACGCACCTCGTCGGAGCGCTGCAGGGGGAAACTGGGCACGGGTCTTTCGGCAAGATGTTCCTTGCGACCCCGGCTATGACACTACCGTGGGACTTCTGCTGTTCTCGCGTGGGCTATTGACGAGCGTTGGCTTGAGATTGAGGCCGGATGTGGGCACATTCCACTGGAAGGACACCTTGGCTTTGTTTGTTCCGGGCGCTCTCTATTTATGCCTTTATTCAACATCTAGCTGTGCAACCTAATTTCTGTGACGACCGAGCGTTTTCCCTCTATTTCCTTTTTTCATTTGATTTTGTGGATGCGAGAGATTGAGAGCGAGGGGTACGGTTTTGAGTGCGGTACCTGCTCGCCCCTTTTGCCATGCCTAATTTTTTTTTTTTTTTTTTTGTGCAGAATAAAAGTTGTAGTGACTTTTTATGGCTTTGTCTTCTTTTGTTTTCTCAAGCCATTTCTATGCGTGTCAAGAAAGAAACCAGCATAATGTGTGAAGCTGTGGAGAGGGTGGAGGAAACAGCTAGTGCTGCCAGGCTGGTGTGGAACATTTCTTTTGTGGAGAGTCCTAAATGGATAAATGGCTCACCCATTTTGTATTGGAGGGTTGCTTGCGCCACCTAGCCGAGAAACATCTACACCCTTTCCCTTTAAATTTGCCGTCGCTCCACCTTTCCTGGCTTCCCGATTTACCTTTACTCCGCCCTGAAATAGATGACATCCACTTTAAATTTTTGTTGTAAACACTGAAACTAGCCCTGGTGCTGCTAGTTTTAGTGTAACTAGGCCGATGTAAAAATATGTCGATATTTGCAGAATCAACCGATTCGGAAATAATTTTTTCGGACTACTAAAAACTGCGTAAAAATAAAAAAAATTATTGCTCTTATTTTCTAGCAGCTTGCCTACTGCGAGAGCTCAGTATATTTTCAACTTTAAACCTCAACATTGTCCTTGTTGCCCGACAGAAATGAATGTTTTTGTCGGTTTATTTGCTGCCCTGAAAATTCGTAACAGATGTTCACCTCATCTCCACGAAGAGGTGGTGAAGGGCCCCTGTTTTTACGACCGGCTTATTTAGATTCTAGCTCCTACGAGGAAATTCTCACCACGGCTTTGGTCAGTTTGATTCTTGCCACCACTTTAGATAGTGACAAGCAACGTTAGTGACAGGCGACCCTAAAAACCCTGTCAACCATACGGACCATATGCTTCCGACTCCTTACCCTCCCGAAACACTGACGTCACAACACAATAGTCTGGCGGAGTGTTACAATTTCGAGCAAAATAGTTTATTTCTCACTAATACGTGCTAGTAATCTCCGTAGGGTAATGCATGTTATTAAAACCATGTGAAATAATTTTACGCATATGTTTAATTGCGTAACAGACTCTTAAAACGCCGGTTTTGCGTGGAACTATTTTTCCTATCGCGGAAGCACCTCTCACGTAGTCGTTCTCCGACGCCCACCGGCCCACCTCCCTTGCTCTGCTCGGTTGGGGGTTGTAAGCTCGGTCGCTGCTCCGGTAAACAACTAGTAGTGCTCGAAGAACCCTATTGCGGCCCTCGCTAACGCCATGGACGAAGACTACGATGCCATCGTGCTAGGCACTGGCCTCAAGGTATGCCTCCCGTCTGCTCGGAGTTCGACACAAGAGCCGTTTTCCCCCTGCTTGAGAGGGGCCGGCGAGTGACCTGTTAGGCCTAGCAGTCGTGCATTTGTCACCCCGTGTTTCCGAAATGTGTCGGAGTCGAATTGGTTCGCTGAACCGGTACTGCGTAGAGTTCGTATGATTCCCCGAAAGCCTCGTGTATTTTCGATGGGTTTGAAGGCTGCGAGGCGCTGGAGGAAGCGTTCGCACGCTCCACGACATCAGCCGACCAGGCTACGTTTCCTCTCCTGCAGTTCGTCGAGTTTTGGAAAACGCGGATTTAATGACCGCGTTTACTCGGTGCAGGACCTCTAACCGATGCATTCGTCGTTTGCGTGGCTGGTTGCTTTCAACAACAAGCATGAATACGGTTGATTGGCGACAGCTCGTAGGCCTAGCTCTTCAGTGCCAAATTTTTCACGATTTGCGTCGGTTTGCTCTTTTTCGAGGTTAAAGGGTAGTTAAAGGCTGTAGACGCAAGTTACTCGTGAAAAAATTCATCTAGATGACTGGCCAATCTCAGACTGGCGCTTGTGTCCAAGCTGTACTGTTCTTTACAAAAATGGGGTGGTACCGGCGACGTCCACGTAAATGAAGTCATCGAGGCATGCATGACAAGTTTTGCAGTGCGCTCTGCCTGGGATCGGTTGTGACACGTTTGTTGTTTTGCCTTTCCCGAAGCTGCGAAAACGGCGTTTAAGTCTTGGCTCTACAGTATTTTTTCTCTCGATCTGATGGCACAACCCCTCTCCCCTTGTTGTGTCATTTGAAACTAGCCGAGACTGTTGGCAAGCTGTGGTAACCTGACCGTGCAGGCGTAGCGATGTTGACGAGTAGTTCGTCTAACTTTGTATTCGTAATGTTGCCCGCTGAACGCAACGCGATGCTCATTTAAACTCGTTTCAATCTATTCGCGTTGCTCCTGAGGCTGTTGCTATGACGCCTGGCGTTTCGTCTTGTATTTTTTTTCTATGTCCGGATCGTGTCCGCCCAAGGTGACGTGATTTCGACTGCCTCGTTTTTAGAGTTTTTGACGTGGCTGCTTCGGTGACCGGGCGACTGCAAAACCCTCGCCTTCCCCGCCCTATTTTTTTTTTTTTTCCTTCTCTGTTTTTTGTGATTTCTGCTCAATGAGCCATTTCCCATTGTAAACTTCCGGACTGGCTTTGATGGAAGGGCAGCTGGCTTGCAGTGACTCTTTGTTTGCTTTCTTTCGTTTGCATCTTGGAAATTCCCTGCGTTTCCTCGACTCTAATGGCTCAACCAGTGTAGGGGCTTCAGTATGCTACCTTCCTGTGCTTATCACTCACAAAAAAAAAAAATGCTGAGTCATCAGGGTGTGAATGCTTCTATTCGCCTCGAGAGATCGAACCGTGTCGCCACCGTGCGCCAAAATTGGAAACATGCGAAAGCGGGGATACCGCTGCGCGTCGTCTGCTACGTGCGCACGTTCAGAAGCATGAATCTGGACAATGCAAGCCTGTCCGCCTGAGCTGGGCCCTCCTTATTAAATGTTTGACGTTTTCGTTGTTGTTTATTCTTACTAAAGGTTGCATTGTATTGTTTCACACAAGTTGAAATTCAGCAAAGTGATAAATATTAATTCGGATGCTTCTAAAATCTTAGTGCTGTGGTTTGTAGAACCTTTGTTACCACATATTTTTGTTATCTCGCACAATCCATAGCTTTCATAAAACGTTGAACCTTGATTGGAGCTGGGGGTTCATTAACAAATTAATCAGACTGATCGCCACCCTTTAATTAACTAATCAACCAATCTGTTAATTGATTATTACTAGTCATGGACCGAATCTGCCGAACTTCAGATTCGGCAAAGTTCGGCAAATGCCAAACTTTTGAAGGAAAGTTCGGCAAAGATTCGGCAAAAATTCGGCAAATGTCGGCGCACGCGCGAGAACGCGACGGAGCCATAGATTAAAAATGGACACCGTGCAGTCGTGCGGTTAGCATCGTGCAGTGTAGTACAACCAGTGGTTACGGCGCGGTGTGGAGTAGGCAGCACGATAACTGTGCGTTTGTGAGCGAGTGTGGTTCTCTTCAATATTTTCTGCCTCAAGAATAGAAGATCGACCAGTAGTTTACGCAGTCCACCGCGCAAGTGACAAATGATGCGGTGCATTCTGAAACATTGAAACATTGGCCGACAATTACTTTAAAGCACTCCTCGCAATTATAACAATTCTGTTTTCAGCTCAGGAGTATAGTGTGTTTCAAAACAAAATAATATTGCCTTTTCAATTGGTGTTATTTCGAGATTTTCATGTATCTGCATAAAACTAAACACAGAACTATAATGCTCGACGTTGCACATCCGACATTCCTAACTCTCCCTATTTTCCGAAACGTTTGTGTGTGTCCTAACACCAGAAACTGGCATTTTAAAGGTTAAAAAAGAGATGTTGCGAATATGGGACGCACACTTCCATGCAAAGCTGACGTCAAGTGACTCAAATCGAAAAACATGCATATTTACAATAATATTATTATCTCTTCTGGTGAAGGCTCGGCAACCGTTGCATTCGTTTTTGCGCACAAAACGGTGACTCCCAATGAAAGCAAGAACGCAGTGTTATTGCCTTCATTTTAACAGTGTACACCAAGGAGGTTAATGTACACACACATGCTGGCTTGCGCTGATGATGCGTCAAAACCGAAACTCTCGTAGCGCGATTCGTGACTGCGCCACGCTCGCTTCTACCAAACCTCGTGGTCGCGCCACTTCTGCAAGGAGTCACTAAAATTGCCAGTAGTAAACACACAAAAACGACCCCGATACAATTATCTTATAGAATATCAACTTATTTAGTAATAACTATGCCAATAAGCATTACATGTTGCATTTAAGTTAAGAAAAAAGAAATATAAAACCTTTTTTCGCCAGAAAAAAACGAAATATCAACGTTAAGTCTGGTAACAATGTACTTTTGCCGAATCTTTGCCGAATCTTTAGAAAAGTTCGGCAAAAGTTTGGCTTTGCCGAATCCCGAGATTCGGCGCCGAACTTTCGATTCGGCAAAAATTCGGCCCATCACTAATTATTACTAGTCATATTACATGAAAGACGTTAAAACTACTCATTTTGAACTATTTTTACATTGTCATAAATGACATATTGCATTCCCATTTTAAACTTCACGTTGTGAACCCTACAGATATATGAACACGGGAGGGGGAGGCCTTTTAAAGTGAAGTAATTTTTAAGTTATTATTTAAACAGTATAATCACCCTCGGTGACAATCACAAGCATGCTGAAGTGGTTTACCGTGCAAGCCTGTGTCCTAAAACAAAAGAATACGTCAGACAAATCAAAGTAGACATCTTTTACTTTTTTCCTAACTTTCTCCACCACAAGATTAAAAAAAAAGCAAAAACAAATATCGCAATTAAAGCATCACTCGAATAATTTGAACGGTAATCAATGAACTTCCCAGTCCCGATATGCGTTAGGTGAGGGCGGAGGGTGATCCGAAATTCTCGTGAGAGTCGCTAGCCCCCATCAGTAAAATTGTGTTGTTGTGCGGGTCGTTAGTTAGAGTTGCAGAGTCTACTGTGTTTGAATAGAAGATTATTTAGCCATAAATTTATAATATTAGCCAGTTGACATCCGCTGCCCTCAACGAGAAAATTGAAACGGGTCAACCCACACTACCAAGAAAACCATCTAATAACACGCCCGCAAGTGCGTTTCTCAGCTACACTCGTTTTTTCCACTCGCGGCAGATATATTAGAATATTTTGTTTCACTTATTTCAGTTGTCCTGCCAACGAACAATCTGCGGATCGTAACTAGAAGAGGCACTCTCTCCTCATCGCAACATAGTAGAATAGTTCCGACTAAGAAAAGCTTATCCCACACCACGGCAAAGTAAAGTGAAGCATTGGCTGCAGCGGAACTTAATAGCACGGTCATTTCTAGTACAGCACTAACGTCTCTTTAATGCGAAATATTTATATTACTGCAAAAGCTAAAAAAAAAAAAAAATGCCTAGAACCTGCGAGTTTACAGCCCCCAGTACAAGTAATATGTTATTTGTGTTGGAATTCATTGTTTTGTTGAATTTTCACGCTGGTGAACCGATACGTCTATTTTAAAAGAAACAAATATTTAACATAAATAGTACAGTTCACCCGGAGACAGGTATCCGTCGTGGTGATCCGTGCCCCCCAACGTCTGCCTAGAGCAGACGACACTTCCACATGAGCGATTATTTAAATTTAGGCCATACGCGCTGGTAACACGATTCGATCTTCACTGAAGCACTGAACAGTACCGCACAAATTTCCGCTAAAATTGTTTTCCTACCGATACTATGCGATGAAATAAACGCAAGAATCCACACCGTCTAGCGCGCGGACGTGGAGAACCTATGGGGCTGCCATGCTTCTATCCCCGCTTTGATGATGATGATAGCGCGGCAGTAGCGCCACCTCTAGGTCGATCTCGAGGCCAATACATAGTTCTCACGTGACGTCATTCTAGTCGCCATTCCCAGGTACTAAGCGTCCCATCAATGCAGTAGAAGATAGGTTTGCACGCGCCTCCGCGAGCGTCTCATATCGTGCTCTTTATTCTGTAGAAGGCTGGCCGCACGTGCAAAGGACGCCATTTCTGGGTACTGGGTGACGTCAGTGCAAGCTATGTATAGTGTGATATTCCGCACAAGAGAACTGCAGCACATGTTCAGAAGGGGATGAGGACTATTTGCCACATGCACTCTCGCAGGCTGACTGGTAACAGGAGGATTCGTCTCGTAGGAACATTCAATGTAGGGCGACTCGTCCATTGGACAGTTGGTCACATTGACAGCGCAGGGGAGGGTATAATAATCTACAAATCGCAACTTTTTAGTTACTAGCTATGTTCCCTGATGACCGTGAAGTTAGAACAATAGAATGGGAAGCTTTAATAAAAACTAATAGGCATGTAAATTTATGTCGAAGTGGCGACGAAGCGGGCATTTCAGTCTCGATGGCATCGGCCAAAGAAGTGCCCAATAAAATGTTGTGGAGTTTTACAATCTTCCATTGTAAGATAAACAAGTGATTAAAAAAAGCAAATGCTAAACATAGAAAAGGTTTTGGCACACACCTGCTGGTGAGACGACTATGTAGATCTCGGTTGGGCCCCCTGCGGAGGTATGGTTGCTTGAAAGTGTAATAATACAACTGGCAGATGAATCAGTTGTAAGCTCTGCTTTCTAGCAATATCTTTTGCAGCAACTCCAATACAGCAGTGCGTTATTCCTGCTGTTATATGTACTTGCACGGAAACCCGTCGTGAGTTAGCATCGCTCCACCTTTCTCAGTTTTCTTCACCCTCGATCAGCCGTGCTGTTCTTTTAGGGGCCTTGCCAGGTTGACCTGAATAGAACAAAAACATATTTTAGGGGACGAACCATTGTGCGACAACTTGCCCACTTAATGAATCATCCTATGACCAATGTTCCGCTGTGATCAACGGGCCTGCTACCAGTCGTGCTGTGAGGAATAGACCGTATTCCGTTCAGAGGGTGCTTATTCTCTATAGTTTCAACCCTGCACTTCCTATGGCAGAGCTGGAAGAGTGTAGGATCTGATTGAAAACTCATTGCAGCTGTGCACAGGAAATGCTACAATCTCTGCATTGTTCTTGTGAAAATTGGAAAATTATTTTAACTTCCGGTTGTCACATATGTTTTCAACAAATGTGTTGTAAATGTATGGAGACATGGCATAGAATGGTCGATTCGTTGTTATGATTATGTCTCGGAAACAATTTGCGTCGCTGAAATTAACACCATAGTTGGTGGCAGGTTAAGAATGCAGCAAGTGCTTCACCTCCAGTGTGAGCCTTCTGCTTCATTAACACTTTGTCGCATGCACTGGCAAGAGGCAGCTAGCCTGCTGAAGGTGGTGCTTCTGCTGCATTCTTAGCCTTTCACCAAGTGTAGGTTGGATTTGTTTTAGAAAAGTGTCTACTTTACCCATTCTTAGTTCATATTGGTGGACTCGTGCAAACAACCAAGTTTGCTGTTTGTATGATTTGAGTGTGAAGTTATACGCCTCGCAAGTGGGCTCATTTTCGTCTTCTGCGCATGAGAAAGGAGGTAGCGGTGACGTCAGAACGCCGAGCCCTGATTGGCTGATCGCAACCCCCCTATCTGAGCGTCGTCTGCTCCTTTGCAACGTCGTCTGCTCGAAACGTCGTCTGCGTCTGTCTTACCTTTCCTGCGACTTTCGGAAGCGCAGGTCTTTACGAGCGAGCTCGACTTCGCCTTTCAGAGAGGGGAGTCGAAATAACTCGAGCGGTACGTTGTTTTTGTCGTACAACTAGCAGACGCGCATCAAGGAGGGAAGTCAAGGGACTCGCTGGCGAGGTGTCCCGAGGCGCCGAGGTTTGTCTGCTAAGAAGCGAGAGTGTCCGCAAGTTCCCTCCCAAATACTTTTTCCCTTCTTGCGTGTGCGTCGAGACTCCTCACTCTCAAACGGCGTCGGCGGGTTGGTGCAGTTAACGTCGTCTGCTTTACGTCTGCTAGTCAAAGTGATGGCTGCTTTACCTTTCCTGCGTCTGTCGGAGATTCACCGCTTTTTCACCGGCGAGAGTCGCCGCTGCCTCGGAAAACGAGGCGATGACAAGAGGAAGAGATTGAAGGGTTCACAAGGGTCGCGCGGGCATATTCCATTCAGAACGCCAGCCGGTCGTGGGCAGACGGTCTTGGCCAAGGACCGTCGGAGCACCGCTGCGCCGCTGCTAGGCCTATCTGCCGAGCTCGCTTGGACGGGGTCAGTGGAATCGTGGCCGTTGGAGCATTTCCCGGGTGTTTGTGGATCCAGCGTTCTTGTTCGTCGTGGTTTATTTCAAGTACTTGTAGTCGTGACGCGTGAGAAGAGCACGTAAAAAAATAAACGCCCGTTGGTCGTCGCGACCAAGTAACTGAGCGACGCTGTCGGCCATGCTGAGTTGATCGTCGTAGGATTCCGTCGTAACCTGAGCAAAACTTACGAAAATTTTGTTTCGTGAATACGAATTTGTTCTCACGTTTTGTCTTACGCACTCTTTCGGCGTAACATGGTTTGTGAATCTGGCCTCTGCACTTCCGAAAGTCGCAGAAAAGGTAAGACAGACGCAGACGACGTTGCAAAGGAGCAGACGACGCTCAGATAGGGGGGCCGCGATCAGCCAATCAGGGCACGGCGTTCTGACGTCACCGGTACCCCCTGCGCGAGAAGCAGACGAACTTGCCCTCCGCATATCAAAATTGAGCACATAGCTACATAGCTTCATACATTTATCTGATAAACATGACTGAATAAAACGATGGGGCATTATGATAGCTGAAATTTCAATCCCTGGCGAGTCTTGTTTAACAATAGATACTGTCGTTCCAAGAAGCATTGTTTGTTAGACGGAAAGTACATAAAAGCATTAGCACAAATATATAAGCAACATGTGGTATGCTTCATCAATGCTCGATCATTGGCAAGCCGGCGCATAGTTCAGAGCCAGGATTACAAACAGATTTGCTGATCACCCAAATGCTATTTGGCTATGTACCATCCAAATCACCTATCTGGCATATTAGCTCACAACGCTGTGCAGGTGTTTGTGTACAGTGTTGTTGCTGACAACTTTGTTTACTATGAGAAGCTGTAAACATGCCTTCAAATGTTTTTCTTGAATATTTCAATGCAGGTTTATGAATAAAGTTGGTGTTGGGGAAAGTGGGACTAGTTTTCACTCCGGTAGGTGGCTTAACGGCTTCTTCTGGATGGCACAAGCTTCCATCCTATTTAAAGCGTTCAGCCGTACACACCCATCCATCCATCCTTGTTGCCAACAGCCGTTTCCTCTTGTGGTGTCAGGAGTGCATCCTGAGTGGCATGCTGTCCGTGAGTGGGAAGAAGGTGCTGCACATGGACCGCAACAAGTATTACGGCGGGGAAAGCGCCTCCATCACGCCACTGGAGGACCTCTTTAGCAAGTTCAACATGCCGGCCTTCCAGCAGGCGGACGAGTATGGTCGCTCGAGGGACTGGAACGTGGACCTCATCCCCAAGTTCCTCATGGCCAACGGTGAGATGCATGCCTCTATACCTTTGCGTCTCCTCGGAGAGTGTAGAGTTGGGTGATGATTCCAGAAGTCTGCCGTCTTCTTGTGCACTTCGGCCTCCTCGTAACAGCAGTGCATAGAGGTAGACGTCGGTGGTACCGGGGGATTCAGATTGCTGGCAAGGCAAAAATGAAAGCGAAAAAGTGTCAAATTACCACTTGCGAGGTCGGAACTTAGTCTTTTGTGGCTATCTTTCATGAAAAAACAAATGCATCTTGTCTGGTTTTTATTTGGTTATCTCTGCGCTCACGCTTTGCAGTGCTCCGCTTCTTTCATATAGAGGTCACTTGGACCTCCAGACGCATAAAAGAAAGGTATGGTTGGGGGCTGCCAAATGTTTTAGATTGGGATACCGTGGCACGGTGCATGCCCCTCTAGAGCAGGGAAAACTCTGCTCTTGGGGAACTCCCATCTGTCTCGAACAACAGTCAAGAAACCACTCCCCCGACGACATTGTCGCAATAATGCTAAAAGTTTTAGAGGAGAGCTGTGCATTTTTGCTTGGCTCTGATACTGTGTTGAAATATAGGGCCTTAACTGAAAGAACCCTTTACCTCCGAGGAGTTACAATTAGGAGAATTTGAGCGTTGGGTGCTCCCTGGTCCTTTAGGGGAGCCTCTGAAGTCGGGATCTAGAGGTTGTCACTCTTTTTGTTGTCTTAGGGTAAAGCTGTTGCCTCTAGAAATGTGAGAAAGGTAGCAGAAAATGTGGAGAAAGGGGCTCCAGAACCACGACGACCACAAAGTAAAGAGAATGCGGGGTTGTATTGGTATGCTGTAGATGACGGTATGTTTGCTGGTTTAATGCTCGACAAAGTTACGATGTGCTGCCTTGAAGGCATTATGAGACGGCAAAAATAAAATGGGAGATAACCATACTGCGAGGGTCGATAGTATGTTCCTATATTTCCACTAAATTTGTGTAGAAAATGGCGAGGTAGTTTCATGAATAAATCGATTTAAATGCGGGACACTCAGATCCACCCCATTTCAGAATGCTGCCATGTTGGGTTGGTGACGTCATTCGCTCAACACGCGGAATCCTCTTGCACACACTCGCAGACTTGGCTCTCTCGGCGTCATGCGGTCTCGAGACAATGATGTCTATGGCATCGCTCGATTCAGCGGTCTTTGACACTGATCGCAGGAGTGATGAGAGTGGTTGTTATCAAAAAATGTTGGAAGCCGATCATTTTGATTTCGACCTGTTAGTGACTGGCTCCAGCGACGACGACGAAATCGTCGTGGACAAACTCGGCGTCGTTAGCGGCAATCTTGCACGTGCACACATGGTGGAAGGCCACAGGGAAAGAGGGCAAGAGCAGCATTGGGGTAGCCAAGTAACGCTAGAGTGTGCAATCATACCGTGGTGAGGCGAGCATGGGGGCTCCTAGAATGAGTGTTCAACTAAATATGATGATACGTGGTTTATGAGCACCATGGTGAGACTAACTTGGGCAGTTTTGCCTGGTTGCCAAATGGAAATGATCAACATTCATAAACTGATTATTGCAACATGTAGAGCTGTGATAATCGTGAAACTTGGTGTATGTGCCTATGAGCTTTACATTGCAAGAATAATCTACCTGTTTAATTTTGCAGGAAAACAAATATTTCGTGATACGGAAAAAAATGATTGTTTGCTCCCCCCCATGGACATTGTATTTTCACATTGGGATTTTCCCAGTTATATTTTATTAGTAGAATCCACATAAATTAAAAACAACAAAAATTGCAGTGTCTGTGCATCTCATTAAAATAGTATTTGGAGGTTAATTACTTCGCAGAATGAATTTATATAATCAAAAACAAACCCAGAGTATTACGATAGTTTTAGTAGAAAACAAAATTGACACAGCTTGCCCCTTACGCTTGTCCTGCGCAGGCCAACTGGTGAAGCTTCTGATCCACACCGGGGTGACGCGCTACCTCGAGTTCAAGTCTGTGGAAGGCAGCTACGTGTACAAATCGGGCGGCAAGATCTACAAGGTGCCCGCCGACGAGAAGGAAGCCCTCCAGTCCAGTGAGTTGGCGCCATCTCTGACCCTCGTGCCGTGGCGGGGAGCTGTGGTCACCTGCATTTAGTTTAGCATGCCTACGGAAGCTTGATTGTTATTTGGGAGAGTTTGCCGGTGTCTTCGAACAAGGTCGAAGTATGAGCAGTGGGTGGGACAGGTGCTGACTGTCAGCTGGGCATTTCTTGAAAAGAACCGCACTTTGTGCTGGAATGTTGAGAAAGCACCGTGTGTCATAAGGAGATGTCTTTTTTTATCTGAGAAAGGGAGTGTCAGAGAGGCAGTTGTTTGATGGCGTACGCCCCCAACGAACTCATTGTAATCTGGACTCATCTTCGTATCGGGGCTTCGTTGCAATGGTTGTTTTAACTGCAGTGATAATGATGAAAATGTCTATTTTCGTAAAAAGAATACTATCGTGCTCTTGTCTGTGGACATCTGCATGAATGGGGCTGGGGCAGCGTTTAGGGTACAAATGGAAGTTTTAAGAGCAGCCCTGTAGAACTGCAGTGTTTTATAACAAGTTTTCGCTCGGAAGCTTGGGCTCACAGGCAGACACCCTCGAAAGGAGGGTGTGCCGCGCGTGCATCCACGCGCCGCTTCGGCGGCAGAGTTGCTTCTCCGTGCAAGCGCAGTCGGCCCGGAAAGTATTTGGTGTCCGAGAAAAGGGGGCACCTGTGGACAGGGGTTCTGACCGGTGTCCCGGCACGCAGGTCTGATGGGGATCTTCGAGAAGCGCCGCTTTCGCAACTTCCTGGTGTTTGTGCAAGATTACAACGTGGACGACCCCAAGACGTGGAAGGACGTGGACAGCAACGTGACGACGGGGGCCCAGCTCTACGAGAAGTTCGGCCTGGACAAGGACACTGCCGACTTCACTGGGCACGCCCTGGCGCTATACCGGGACGACGAGTGAGTCGGCTCTTTAGAACGTCGGCTTACTTTTTGGGACACGGTCGTACCCACGAGGCACCGCACTCGATGAGCTGCACTTCTGAGTACAGACACTCCACTTTCCGACCTGGTCGCGTGTGCCGCCATCTTGTTTCCTAGTGCAGGATGGGTGCAACTGGTGATAGTTATGAATATAAGAAAAAAAAACGCAACTTCGTGGGCTTTTGATGCAATGTCGGAAAGCTCTAGCGACTTCGTTTTGCTCCGTCATGGGCCGTTTTAACGTGTCTGGAGGGCGGAAGAGTCGTTTCCGCGACATCTGATAAAGGTTTGGGTCAGTGTTGCGGAGTTGCCACTCCGGAGTTCGAATGATTCCGGAATCATTCCGCATTTTTGCGACCCCGGAATGGAATGGGAATGGAATGGCGGCAACGTTGAGGGGAATGGAATGGGAATGGAATTAGATGCCTTTTGCCCGGAATGGGAATGGAATGGGCCAAATTCCTTATATTTTTTATATATTTTTTTTTTTTTTTTTTACGTTTAGCTATACCCAGCCAGTCAGCGAGTCGATTGTTCAGAAATAAAATGAGCAGGAAACTGCGAACCCGCATAAGGCCCTAACAAACTTATACGCAAAAAAATGCAATACAAAAAACAAGCGTCAAAGCAAAGAACAGTGGGGGGGGGGGGGGGGGGCGCCTTTCACCAGTGAAGTTTAACACATATCCGAATGCGTCTGCGCCTGTAAAATTGCACGGCTCAAGGATACGTCATCAGCCGACGTGAACGTGACCCGCTGCTCTGGTGATCCCATATCCAGGAAGGAGGCCAGACGTGGCCTCGCTGTGCGGACTCAGACTTCATACGCCTGCGACTCGTCTCGAGCGCGCTGTTTCTCGGAGAGCTCGCACCTGTGCCGGCCATCTCAGGTCGCAATCCACGAGGTCTCTGTTTGAATGATGCTAGGCGAAACTTGAGGACTGACATTCATGCGTTGGAGGCGGAGGGTCGGCAGGTAGGACCGTCACAACAGGGATGCCACCATATCGATTTTTCAACCGTAACAGAAGATAAGACATGTGCTTCAGGTGGTCCACTTTTCTCAAATTCCAAATGCAACTGCCTGCATGGTCTTCAACGAGGTCACCTACAACGAAAGTATGTATTGTCCTTTCATACAGCAGCGTGGGTAAAGTTCCATGTTCAAGGCAACACCTACAGATTCAAGAATACTAGTTCATCCCACCGTGACGTCATGTAATCAGTGCTGACGGGGGCGCCCTTATTGGACAGGGAAGTTGTGATGTTTTGATAGAATTTATTTAGAGTTTAAAGTCCTTTCGCATCACTGGTCAGTCAGACAGGATGCCAGGGAAGGGACCGCGGTTAATCCTTGATGGAACGTTTTATTAAACCCATTGAAGACTCTTCGTCTGGAACCACTACTTTCAAGGCGAAGTGCGAAGCCTGCGGGAAAGTAATTCTGGGACCAAAAAAAAAAGCTTCCACTTCAAACTTAAAGCCTCATCTCAGTTGGAGTCTCAAAGAAATTTGAAAAATGTATTGCATTATCAGTATTTATATTTCTGCCCTCCCTAAAATGTATTCTTGTATTTGTATTTCCAAAGACTTTTTGCCTCTTTTTAAAATGTATTTCCGATACACATCGCGATACATTTTTACAGATATATTTGAGACTATTTTCAACTATTTTCATCTAACCCAGTATTTGTAATTCCAAATACATTTGGAATATTTCTGCCCAACCTTGCAACGTAATGCAGCTGTCAAGTGACACTTTTAACGTTTAGGAATTAGAGGAATGGAATGGAACGATTCAGTCATTCCAGGAGTGGGAATGGGCCGAGTGTCCCCATTCCTAGGAGTTAAAAGGAATGTAATTATCGAAAACTCTAATTCCCCGGAATAGAATTGGAATGGAATGGGGGTGCCCATTCTGCAACACTGGTTTGGATAGCCAACTGTGGTGATTCTGAGCACAGAGATGGCCGAATTGTTCTTACTCTAAAGCTTAGCTCATTCAGTAACTCTGTACTTTGTTTCAGCTTATTTAAGTACAGACGCATGCTCTCGCAGGACCACATGCTCATGCTTGTATCGGCTGCATCTGGACTTGAGCAAAGTATAGTCTGACGGTGCCAAAAAAAAAAAAAAAGGAAACTAAAGGCCTTTGGCATTTTACCAGCCAAAGGTGCACCTGGCTCCTCCCACAATCATACGTACATAGTGTCTGTAAACACTCAATACACTTTTAATTTGCTTTGCCTTAGTACTGCAGCCACACGGTGTTAACTATGGACTGCCACTTCAGGAAAAGGCAAATGTTTGCATGTGCACGACGTTGCTCTTGTTGGAAAAAGGTATGCTTTTTGCGTTTGAAACGTGTGGGTTCTCATAAAGTAAAAAGTAACTGATCTTAGGTGGAAATGTAAAAAAAAGGAAAAAGTAGCTTATTCGCCGCACAAATGAATAAATTAACATGTTTATTGTAAAAAGATGCATTGCATAAAGGAGAAAATTAGTAACACTTTATGAAGAGCCAGTTCTTTCTTACTGTTATTCTTGAGGTGAAAGCAAGCACTATGGTGTCATTAAAGCGACAAATTCTGAAAGTTTTTAGTATTCTAGAGGTGCGCAGGGCAAGTCCCATATGTGACCCCAACAAAGGAAAACTGCTGTATAGCTTGTCCACTTGCTCGTCGTCATACCGTGTCTGTGCCGATGGCGAACCCTCTCAAAATCGTCTTCCGAAGGCCAGTTGAACGCCGGTGCATGAATTTGGTTTCGCAGACTCGATAGACGGATCTCACCAGCCAGTTTGACTACGCCACGGTTGCCACAATGTATTGAGTGAACTTTAGTCTTTCTGTACGTGCGACAACCCCGCTGGAGCTCTGCACGTGTGGATTATGAGACGGCACGAGTCCTCACGTGCACGGCCATCTGCCTTCTGCGAACTAAAGCTATGGCGGCATCATGCATGCGCCAAACGCCTATTGAGATCGGTCTATTGCACCAAAGCTCTTCTACAGGATTTTTTTTTTAGCTAAACAGATTTGTTTAAAAAAAGCCATGATAGCTATTAAGTGGTTTGTGCAGGTGAGTTATACGGCCAGTGGGACATAGTATGTGGTGCTAATCATAAGGGTAAGTCACCTAATTAAGTAAAATTTGTTAATTAACATTTTAATTAACGAAAATAGACATATGGTTCCAATTAGAAATTTGCTGAGCGTTACCCAAAAGCACTAGATGAATAATTTTTAGAAATAATTCGAGCGCGTGGGAAGCTTGTGCAACAGGTGCAGGGCTGGGGCTATGATAAGAGACTGAAAAATTGCACCGGCAGCCTTGCTCTTGCTGCACGAGTGGTAACTTGAGCGCACTACTGCGCTTCTCATGCGCTCAGTCTTCTCAAAATTGCTGCTTTAGTGGTTTTCGATGATGCTCAGAAAGTTACTAATTGGAACCATATCCTCATTTTCACTAATCAAAAAGTTAATAAGTTTTACCTAATTGGCCAACTGAATGTTATTATTAGCCTCCTATCCTATGTGCCCCTGGCCTTATAAAGGCCGGTTCTCACATGGAGCGAAGTGCTGATGTAGCGCTCCTCACGTTCCGGCAGCTACTTATCGCCTGCCACGAGCAACAGTTTTGGCGGTGCGATACGAAGCTGGTGAACGCTCCGGTCAGCACGCGCTATGCTTGTAGCGCTCCGCTGCATGTGTGAACAGGCCTTAACTCACCTGCACAAACCGCAAACGTGTAGGTTTCATGGCTTTTTTTTTTTTTTACAAATTTGTAAAGTTTAAGAAGAAAGTACCCTGTACATGGGACATGGCATTTCTGAAAGCTCTACAGTAAACCTCGGTAACTTAGGAACCTACCTTGAGCATTTAACTTTCTGCTGATGCGCATTACGGATGTGTGTGTGACTTGTAGTTTCCCCTCATTTTAAACTATCGGTTGCTTACGGCTACCCTCTACTTCACTGGCACACTTCACAACCTGTAGCTGCTGACAATGTAGCGAAAACAGCTGACCCAATCGACCCGCTTTGTGTGTGCATTGTTGCACCGTTTCTTCGGTTGTCCTTGGTTTTCCCCCCAGGGTTTGATGAACCCCCTTTGCTTCGCAGGTATCTTTCCCAACCGTGTGGTGACCTGATCAAGCGGATCAGGCTGTACAGCGACTCCCTGGCGCGGTACGGCAAGTCGCCCTACCTCTACCCTCTGTACGGCCTCGGCGAACTTCCCCAGGGATTTGCCAGGTGAGACGACGGCATTTGCCTTTGGCTTCCTGCATCTCATTGCTGTTTTCTTCTTTGCCGAGTAGTTTGTTCAGTCTGGGGAAAGAGGATCTTATACCCTGGTTCCACGGGCGCCCCTAACTGTAATAGTCTGACCTCAGTCACACCTAACTACGGTAAAGGGTACCCGCGTACCTAGGTTATTAGTCAAGCTTGTTTTGTTTCAAAGGTGTGCACCTTTACTGCGCTTGCAAGCGAGCAAAAAATTCCGAGTCATTGAGCTTTGGACGCATGCACAGCGTTTGACATCCTGCAGAATGCTATTGGGGAGGAGATCAAGGAGTGACACTCCCTAGCAGCCAGCTTGGAAACTAACGCTGTGTGGCGAACAAACCCTCCAACAGCAGTCATTAGTGCATTCGCTGCCATGGAAGGCGACGGTGCAAGGCTCGTGAAAGATATATAACACTATTATTTTCTCCACCACGCATATAGATGGAAGTAGTCTAGTCCCCTCTTGCGCTCAATGTCATCTAAGTCATTTGACTTACGCACAGCATTTCGCAAGCATTTGACTTTCGCAAAGTTTGCCTTGTAAGCTCTGTCAAAAATCAGCGTAACTGCTGCGCCCGTGACCAGCAACATAGAAATCAGCTTCCCTTCAATGTTTACGAAAACCTTGTACCCACGCTTGTCGCTTGCTGCACAGAGCGCGATGGGATAAACTTGCGATGTTTCGGAGTCATCATCTGACGTATCAACATAGTTTATTGGACGCCCTTTCTTTTCTTGGCACATTGCTTCCAAATGTCCTGTCTTTGCGTACGCCCGACATTTCATATTTCAATACCAGCATCGGTCAGACGCATGTCCTTTCCCACAGCGATGACAACCGCGTTCCTTCTTCGATGCGCCTTCCTTTGATCGTGATGCATGCGGTTTCCCGCTTGCCTTGCCGCTGACAGCGTTAACTTCTGTCGGTCTCGCTTCTGCTGTACGCATCTCGCTGGTTTGCTGCGATGCGAGTTCCTTTTCAAGGGCTATTTTGCATGCGCCTTCAAAAGTCAGACCCTCTGTAGCAAACAGTATTCTCTGTGTCTCTTGGTCGCGTAGCCTGCTACTAGGCGGTCTCACAAAATTTCGTTCAGAAATGCCTTGAACTCGCAGTTGCGAGCTAGGGGCTTTACTTCTGTCATGAAATCCTTGAGACTTTCACCTTCTTGTTGCACTCTCCTGTTGAATTTGCAGCGTTCGGCAATTACGGAACACTCCGGACTGAAGCGATCTTCTAGCAACTTCCGCACTTGATCGAAAGCTTTGTCGGTGGACTTCTGTGGAACTAGAATTTTCTTGAGCTCCTCGTAAGCCTGACCACCCACCACATTCAAGAACAACTTTAGCTTTTTTTCCGCGCGGGTACTTCATTAATGTCAACAAAATTTTCAAACCTCGTCCAAGAACAACTTTAGCTTTCAAGCCTCTCAAAGTACGATCTAAAGTTGTAACTCTTTGGGTTGAACTCGGACATGCCTTCCAGGCGTTGCAGAGGATTAGACGTTGACTAATTGTCGATCGAAACGGTGCACTTACTGTTCCGTTGGTCTTGTCCGCTCCGTGATTTCCGTGACGCTTGCTCCTGGCTTCCTCGGTGCTGCATTGTTACTTGACTGGCCGTTGTGCCGAGATGCCGCCGTGACATCCCATCTTCGTCGTCAATTGTTCTATCGTGGCCGAGATAGGAAGACGAGACCCAAAGGTGAATGGAACAAAAGAAGGGGCGTTTATTCGTTGGACACTCTTTATATAGCCACCGCTATCGGGGCGATGACGTCGGGGCACTGATGTCAAGGTAGCGTTTTTATCGTGACACGACAAAAGCCTAGTTTTGTTGCGTTTTAATTAAATGACAAAATCTCCAGTTTATGCAGAAACAGCCATATTGAGATCCATAAAAATCAATTTGGGCAGCGGTGTCCAGAACTTTTGAAATAGCCAAAAGTTCAGTTCATTTTACGTGTTCAACATATTAAAAAAAAACTAGAAAAGTTACTTCTTTTGTTGCTGAGAAATCATTTTCTAAAGATCAGCCTCTCCAACCATGCCTCCAGGTGCCCGCCTCAGTAGGCGACGCATGCCAGCGTTCGCCAGCCAGGCGTCACCGGTGTGAGACCCCGGCACAAGGTCATGAACGCTCCTCTGAAAACTTGTTTTATCCAGTTGAATTGGACGTTATTCTGACTCCCATGCACCCGTATCCTCTTTACATGACGAAATGATACTGGGGTCTTAATTTTACTCTACTTCTGCCCAGGTAACTGCCGACGAACGCAGGCCTGCATCGTTTGCTTCCCGAGTTTGGGAATGCATACTGGCCTCCAGTATATTCCGGAGTCTAAAATACTGCTCATGGACACGGCGTCTGCCGCAAAGAGTGAAATGCTGTTTCCATCATTACACTGCTTTTGGTAGCACTACAAATTCTAACTTAAAGTTTAAAAAAAGCGACATCACCGTTGTCATTGTGCACTGGTGAAGGGCTATCCTGTCTGAATTGTTTTTATATCTGGATACAAGACTGGCGAGGCCAACGCGCAGTATGCATTCCCAAACTCGGAAAGCAGACTATGCAGGCTGGCGTTCGTCAGCAGTTACCTGGGCAGAAGTAGAGTAAAATTAAGATGAGTTTCATTGTGTAACGTAAAGGGGATACGGATGCATGGAAGTTGGGAGAGCCCAGCGTCCTTGCACTGTTGTCGCCTACGAGGTGGGCGCCTGGAGGCATGGTCAGAGAGGCTCATCCTTAAATAATTTCTCAGCAACAGCAAAAAGTACTTTTTTATTTTTTTTGATATGTATAACAGGTGAGGTGAATTGAACTTTTGGCTATTTCTAAAGTTCTGGGCACTGCTGCCCACATTGCTTTTTATGGCTCTCAATATGGCTGTTTCTGCATAAACTGGAGACTGCCTTTTAATTAAAATGCAACAAATCGAGGCTTTGAAAGTTTAATACGGGCAAGTCAATTAGTAGTCTCAAGACTCCAAAGAAAAAAAATAGGGGTGTGCGAATATTCGAAATTTCGAATACGAATAGAATATTTTCTTTATTCAAAACATATTCGATTCGAAAATTGCATATTCGGAAGTTCCCGAATATTCGGGGAAAACGGCGAATATTCGCACAAACTATGAATATTCGAGCAAGTAACGAATAATCTGCTTGCCACGCATTCCCCTATGAATATGTTTATTCACTGAGAAAGGCGTATGATGCGTGCGTTATCGGTCTGCTCCGTTTCTATCTGTTCGATGGCAGCAAGACAGGATCAGTTTCGGTTTCTTTTTCACTAAGCTCTGTTGTGTGGCGCTTTTATAGCAGTATGTGATGTAATTGCGCGTTCTATAAATTGATACAATAAAATAAACCTTGAGAGTGAAATATAAATAATAAATAAATCTCGAGTGTTATCTAATATAAATGTTTTAAAATTAAAAAAAGAGAAAAGCTTGGTACGAGCAGAACATTGCATCGCCATCGACAATAACTCCGGCCACTCTCACGCAGTCAAAACTAGGGATGTCGTGAACCTGCCCAGGTTCGAGTTCGACTAAGTTCGACTTTTTCTAACTTTCAACGTGATGTTCGACAGAGGTGCGACTGAAGTTCAACTTTTGTGCGAAGTGCGAAGATTAAAAAATAAAACTAGTTGACCCTCCTGGCGGAGGAAAAGTGCAATATTTGTTGGGTTTATTGGCATCACTGGTTCACATTAATAACTATACTCTGTTTCATACTTAGCGTGCAACGCTGTCAAAGCTACTGGCGCGAGCACGTAGCTTCATCTATGGTTTTGTTTGCGCGAGAACGCGTGCAAATGATCAACGAGGTCAGGCCCCATGCTCGCGCCAGTAGCTTTGACAGCGTTGCACACTAAGTATGAAACAGAGTATAATGAAAGCGTTAAAAGCGCAAATTGTTGCTTTTATATGGTGTAAACATTGGTAACCATTTTTTAAAATGTAAAATGAACTACTTTCTAAATAATGTTTCCCAAAATTCGAAATATCCGTGTTAGCAGCCAGGCAACACTGTCCATAGTCAAACTTCTTCAAACTTTAGTGAAATTTCGCGGGATTTCGCGATTGAAAGGGCCTTTCTACGGGCGGAAATGTTGTCACGGCGCGTAGGGAGCGCTTACTTTCTGAACACTTTGAGCAGTTCAGTTCCCTACACGATTATTTGTAATGAGTGCATTACTAGAAGCATCTTTAGCCTGCTGCAGCCCAGTAAAATGCAGTTGCATTGATTTATTTTAAAAAGGCAGTAGAACCTGCTGTTACCTCTTGTTTTGCAATTTTTTATTACAAGACACATATTCGATATTTGATTCGATATTTGAAGCCCGTTTTTTGTCTTATTCGTATTCGATTCGTATTCGAAAATTTCAATATTCGCACACCCCTAGAAAAAAAGTATAGTGGCTAACACCCAAATCCATGTTGACTAAGAAAAAAGAAGAAATCTCGTAAAATCGCTTCTTTTTGGAGCTCCTATTTGGACTCAAAATGGCGTCTTTCAATATTTGCATTTTAGTGTAAGATGTTACGAAGTAATTAGGTACCCACATAAATTTGTGTGGTACGGAAGTGTTTTTTTACAATGTTGTTCTTAACTACGTGGGTTTTGTGCAAATTCCAGAAATTTGAGCATGATATCAGCAAAAGAAATTTATTTTCACAATTTTTTATTTTTTAGTTGAGAGGCTTTGTTATCTAAATAAATGTTTTCGTAGATATCCCAGATATAAAAAATGGCCGCGTCTCCTTTGGCATGGAATGACCCACCAGCTTCCTCGTCGCACATGCCTCCTTGTCACAGAAGCTCCATTAGCTCCAAAACCACTGATTTATTTTTTTCCTCTCATTGTCACATGAGACGAGCTTCGTTGTCGCATAAACTTTGTTGTCTCGCAAACTTGGGTGTCTCGTCAGCCTCGTAAATTGCACCGACTCGAGCAAGCCCCAGCGTCTTTTGACACCCCGCTTGATGAGCGCAGGCTGAGCGCCATCTACGGGGGCACCTACATGCTGGACAAGGCGATAGACGAGCTGGTGATGGAGGACGGCCGGGTGGTCGGGGTCGTTCTGGCAGCGAGGTGGCCCGCTGCAAACAGGTCTACTGCGACCCCTCCTATGTGCCCGACAGGGTCAAGAAGGTGGGTTCGTCTTTCGGGCCGTCTACCAACTTGGGGAATTGTCGGGCAATTTCAAAGCATCCAGAGAAGTTGAGGAATTGTCGGGGAATTTCAAAGCATCTGGAAAAGCTAGAAAATTGTCATGCAAGTCGTCAAGAAAATTGGTCAAGCCAGAGAATATGACAGACGAGGGTGAGGGCAGTGCAGTGGCACGCAACAGGGCGGGGGGGGGGTATGGTACGCAGCGGTGCGGACGGCCTTTGCGGCGTGCAGCGGTTGCCCGGTTCATCGCAAAGCGGTGTAAGCCACCACTTGATTCACCGGATTAGGCAGGAACAGCCGCTGCAACCCCATCCTCCACATTTTCCTCTCAAAACGGTCGGGGAATTTAATGAAAGTTTTAGAGGGAAACCCCGAAAAGACTGGGTGTTCAAAAGAGGTAATATGGTAGGCAACCCAGTCTTTGTTGTTTGCTTTCCGTCAAAGTTGTCGGTCAGCATGTTTTTTCTTTTTAATTGGTTGCATCCTTAGTTTTAGAGACAAATATCTAGAAATGTAAGTTTTGTCCGGCTCAACTGGCAAACCATTACCTCGAGGACTTAACCTAAAGATTGTTGTACCTAATCGTCCGATCTCCCCCTTGCGGTGGCTACGATCAAGACTGCCAGCGACTGTTAGCATTCGTTCGCTCTGTCGACTGCCACCTCCTGGTTAGCAGAGTTTGGAGCGCTCCGCTAGTCTTGGAGAATGGTCCCGGGATCGAATCCTGAATCGTACTTGGACTGGCATGTCGAAGTGTACTCGATCGTGGGTGGGCGATTTTCCGAGCAGTCGTCTAAGCCTCCCCTGCCTCCAAAGGGTGCCGCCCCGGTGGCTCCGAGGCAAAGCACCGGCCTACGGATCCCCAGGTGGTGGGTTCGATTCCCGGCCGAGGTGTTTGCAATACGACAGAGGTTTATTGCGAAGAAGGCGCGTAACCGACCCTTTGGTTGCACGTCAAAAGATCACCGGGTGGTTGAAACTAACCCTCGGTCCCCCGCTGGGGGGGGGGGGGGGGTGTGCCAGATGCCCGTCCCCCAAATTTGCCCCCCAAAGTTGTGAATGCAGTGGTGTGAGCCGTGTGTGGCGATTTCTCTCCAGGTGGGCCGAGTGGTGAGGTGCATCTGCCTACTGAACCACCCCATCCCCAACACGAGGGACGCCCTCTCCTGCCAGATCATCATCCCTCAGAAGCAGCTGGGACGAAAGTCCGGTGAGTGGTGCCTGCGTTTGCACCCGCGGGCCGTCCGGATACATACTTAGGTTTCGGTTTTCCTCTGGAGCGCGCCTTTGTGCCACCGGTCCTGCTTCACATGGTCAAAGCGCGCAACTAACGCTCTCCGTGTGCGGAAGCAAACCCAAGAACCTAAGCTTGTTCGTGCAATGTCTTCCAACAGCGCAGCATTTTATTTTGCCGGCGAATGTCGCATTTCCTTCTCTTTTGGGGGGGGAGGCGGGACAGTGGCTGCTGGTGCGTAGATGCATTCTGGTTAGAAACCAAAACTTGAAAATCTCGTCCAAGCTTAAGGTTCTCTCGTAATGCAGCATAGTGCTTCGTGGACCTCATATTTTTGTAATGTGGACTTGTTTGTTGGTTTTCGACGATGCCCAGAAAACTTCTTATTGAAACCATACCTTCAAATTTACTCATTATAAAGTTAATTTCTGTGATAAGCTAATTATATCAAACTTGTATAATTTCTCTTGGAAGATCTTTTTCACAAAGACAAATAAGGTAATAACCTCTTCTGTGTGGTTCATTCAGTCTCCCACGGTTGGTGGATCCCTTCTAGTATTTATTTCTCTAGTAATGTCCTTTCTCCCTCGTTTAACCAGCTTAGATATACAGCTTACCACTGCTATTAATGTTCTGAACTGGACTGATATTATGAGTTTTTTTTTTTTTTTCCTTAAGGGGAGACACTACCCAAAGAAAAAAAAATTCTGCAAAAAACATCGATTTTGAAAAATTACATATTTACATCCATCTACATCCAGAGAGTATTCCCAAAACATGTTCACTACTTTACACTGCATAGTTAATTTTTTATATATTATTTTCTGTCCACCGAAGCTAAAGAAGAGGTAGGGTTTGGAGCGCTTTGAACACATTTTTCTCCGTTCCACTTTTTGGTATAAATTCCATTTTAGTCAACCTATCGTTTGATAATGGCAATACAGGGAAGGCTCATTCTTCACTTTTCCTGACTGAAATTTAATAAGGAATGCGCCAATGGAGTTTGTCACTTTACGGATGTCTTTTATAAAAAATGTTAACATTTTGTCGGAGACACAGAAGACCAAAAAATTGATCAATTTTCCAGAAGAGAAAATTGATAGAAATCAATGACTTTTTGCAAAAAACTTTTCATAGGCGCACCTCCTAGGCATTCTGCTACATATCTATTGAATAAAAATCTTGAATATTGTGATAGTTTTTCGACGATAGATAAACTAAACAATGTAGGGGTGTTGCTGATAGAAGCTGCCCTAATTTCCTTCCCACTAAATGGACAGACCTGAAATTTTGTTATGCACCCTCTTGCATGATCGCCAGTCTACCCTGTGAATTTCATTAATTTTAATCCAAGGGTTCAAAAGTTGACCCTCCCAGGGGGTGTCTCCCCTTAAAATGAGCCAAATCAAAATGAAGAGAAACTGAGATGAACAGGAATGTGTGCTTATCGGACTAGCTTTGAGCCCTGTACCACGCACACCTTTACATTGTTTTTTCTTGCATAATACGACCCAATTTCAGATTGTTACATTTTGGAAACGATGGGGCCCCCAGATATATATCCGAATTTCAGCCGAAATTGGCTTAGTTTCAATTTCTAAATTTGAACCATTTTGGGGGGGGGGGGAAGTTTCTATATGTCAAATAACCTTTTAAAAGTTTCTGTGTAGTGAGGAGTCTAAATGTGTGTGCAGACATCTATGTGTCGATGGTGTCGTACACCCACCAAGTGGCGGCCAAGGGCTGGTTCATCGCGATGGTGAGCACCACCGTGGAGACGGAGAACCCCGAGGTGGAGATCAAGCCGGGATTGGACCTCCTCGCACCCATCTCCCAAAAGTAGGTGCCCCCTTACATCCTCTTCTTCCGCGGCGACCGCTCAGTTTTAGACTGAAACAATATATATAGGCCATTCTGCTCGGGTGAAAGCAGAGGGAAACGGAGCCGGGCATTTGGGTAGTTCTTTCTTTATTGGTTCTGCAGGCCGAAGTCGGCAGGGTGGTAGAGGAAAAAGATATTCCTGCCTGGTGAGTTCAACAGCACTAAATTAAAAACAACCGGATGAATATAACAAAGAAAGGAAATGCATAGAATACATGAACAGACAAAAGACCAGTTGCATATAAAAATCTCCATTAATATCATTAAAACATTTTTTTTTAAACTGAGTGCGTAGCAATTAACACACCAGTGAGTACAAAAAACGCGTACTGAAAGGCACTACTGATTTAAAGAAAAAACAATGCATGTAGGGATGCGCAAATATTGATTTTTCACTTCGAAGCAAATAGTCCCTTTGTTATATAATTTTGAATTAATTAATTTCGAAGCTAAAGCTAAATATTTGCGGCCGTCAATTCGTTTGTAATAAACAACCCTTAAAGCTAAAACTAAGGGGAAAAAAACGACAATGTCTGAAGGGTTCACCAGCTTGCTGCACAATTACTCTTTTTTCAGTACGGTCGTGTTTCATGAATATGGACGCTTGCGTTGCACTGAAAAAAACGTCCATAATAGTGAGTCAAGGTCAAGATTGCAAATAATGGGCGAGAAGCGTGGCCACAAAAGACACACTTTATTTAGGGAAAAATGCCAAGACTCGTTTGCACAGACACGTTAGTTGTCACACGAGAGTTGGCAGTGGAATAGCAGCCGATGTTGCACGCTACCGCACGTCTGCTCGCACGACTAGCAGCGGTGTCAGACTTCAAGACTAGATGCATCGGATGTTGCGAAAGGGAGACAATAGGCTTCTGTGTGTGTTCGGCTGAGCAGCCAAGCCAATCCAGTAGTAATGGACGGAGCCACTTATTTGTGGGTGGGGCTTAGAATGGGTCGTGACCTCCGGCTCCGCTCAAATTGCGTTTAACGGCGTAAATATTGCATGAAAAAATTACTTTTTTGTGGAAAGATTGTTTAAAAAAATTGTGTCCCATCTATGCCCTTTATAAAAAAAAAAAAAAAGTATTTTTCATTTTAGTTTTTCTTTAAGATTGCACACATTTTATAGTCTGATCGATAGTGTATGGGGCCATCATCCTTGCTTATGATAAAACATTGGGTAATGTGAAATTTAATTGTGGCCACATATTGATGAATGCCAGCCATAGATGGGCAGAGCACTAGTCGTATGCCTATTCAAGACTCGCCCAGAAAAGTTAACGTCGGCATCTGATGTGAGAAGTGGTAAGCACTAGCTTGTTCCTTAGCATTGATCGTCATATGAGGTTATGCTGACTTAGGGAACCTACTTGCATTGAAGTTGTGAGGTCTATTGAACTACAAGAGTATAATTGTAAAAGCTGTACTTCGGCTGTCTTCAGTGTGACATTTGAACTGCATTCTTTACAGGTAGGTTAGAGGTCACTCCACTAGTGGATCAAATGTGTCGGTGGCCCGATAGAGTTAGGAATGCGCCAAATAAGCACCACCATGTACTGGCCACGGCTTCGAATAGCTTTGTGGTCCAACCGGGAAAAGTAGGAGCCGTTTGGCCCGATTTCTGCAAGTCACCGGCAGGAGCCGGCAACTTGCGGTAAGGGGTGCCTGCAAGGAGCTTTTGCCACTTTCTTAAAGGGACCATGAAATGACCTTTTTACTTTTGCCAGATAACTTTTACATTCAACCTTCAACGTTCACTGAATGTCGAACAGGCATCCGTTTTCGTCTCGGTTCATTAACTTCTACACAAAAAATTAATGAAATATTGACTTTTTCTTTCTCTCCAACTGACCGCAAAACAAGTTACGGCGTAATTTTGACGGTCGTGACGTACCCTGGCACAGGAACCGGAAGTTCTCTCGGCAGTAGGAGAATGGGAGCGTTAGCGGCGGCGAGTTGGCGGTGCGCCGGTAGGTTTTACTGAGCTGATGTCACCGACGTATTTTCTGAATTGGCGCCTCTCATCGCCGCGATAGCCTTGGACACATCGCAGCTGAGCGAAATTCAATGATATATGTTGCGCTACAGCGACAGCATGGGACTAGTCCCATACGCCGGTATGCCTGTTCGGAAGTGCGACGAGTCTTCCAGTGAAGACTCCAGAACTCAACCCAACTCTCATTGTTGGTAAAAGACGGCCCGTGTCAGTCGTTTGCAAAAGCGACGTGGATGGAAACCAATTGCCGCAGAGTCTTTCGCGGCCTCGGAGATGCAGGAGCGAGCCGACGTTAAAAAAAATATGTTTGAACTACGACAGTGTCAGCAAGAGCCACGTAAATACCTGTTCACACTCGGAGCGGACGCGCGCGTTTGATGGAAGTGCTGTATCCGCACTGTTGGTAAGCGCTTCGGGACCAATCTTTTACGATTGCAACTCGATACTGACGTGACACTCGGCAAAGGAAGGTTGGACTGGCATTGCACGCAGCTCCCACAAACTGTTATAGCTCGACAGTGACGTGCAGTCGGTCGTGCCAGAATAAAAATGGCATACTAATAACAAAGTGTACATACCGTGTTACGAAGGTAATCCATACGGCGTTTATTTGAGCTTTATATCACACAAAACAAGAGATAGAATCAACGAGAGTCCCTTTTCGACGACAGTGTTCGTCAACACTGCCTCGGAAAACAAGATGACAAGGGGAAGAGTTTGACCTCACCTCGTAATCTAAAATTGAGGTCAGCGATCAAACTGTAATACGGGAAGGGTGTCGCGCGGGCATATTCCATTCAGCACGCCAGCCGGTCGTGGGCAGACGGTCTTGGCCAAATATTGTCGGAGCAACGCTGCGCCGAGTCGGAGTGCCTGCTAGGCCTATATTCTGCCCAGCTCGCTTGGTCGGGGTCGGTGGTTTCGTGGCCGTCGTGGCCGTTGTAGCTTTTCTCGGGTGTTTGTGGATCCAGCGTTCTTGTTCGTCGTGGTCTGTTTCAAGTACTTTTTCTTGCTGCTTGAAGTCGGGACGCGCGAGAAGAACATGTAGAAAAATAAACGTTCGTTGGTCGTCGCGACCGACGCTGTCGGCCCTCTGCGCAAGCGCAGTAGTTGCTTCGTTTACCACACGATAGATGGCACTGGGCTCTCAGCATTATCAAATTTGGCAATTTTCGTCACGTCTCTAATTATGCTACAAAATGTGGATCTGAATATTATTTAACAAAACTTTTAGGAAACATTCGCCGGCTATTTATTGTTCATGATCGCGGTGCTGGCGAGGTAGGCGCTTACCCAATAGGCGACATGGATTCGGCTGACGTGCTGCGATTCCGCGGATGCATCGCAGTGAAAAGGCAGAGAGCTTTCGAAGGAAAGAAGGTGCAAAAGAGTCCAGTTTTCTTTTAAAAGTTCTATAGCGAAAAATTTTTTTTCGCTCCCTATTTTTGTGTTTTTGTGTTTCTTTTAACACCTTTTACGACTTGCGGTGGATGAAATTCGAGTTCAGGATCTTGAAGGTAAACATCTTCGAAAGACGTCTGTTGAAGATGTTTCCACTGATTTCAAAATCGTTTCATGGTCTCTTTAACTTGTATCCGGCTTATGGCACACATCCCTGAGGCTGTGACAGGAAGGAGTGTCAAAAGGCGTCATTTAGAGATGGCTGTCAAGCCGCCGTGCGTGGCACCGTCTTACGCTGACGCCGAACAATAATGTTTATCTCCGACCCTTGGCAACGGCAGGGTGGTCCCGAACACCACTGTGCCTCGCTGGCTCGTCGGACAGTTGTCGGCAAAGCCCCGGGCACATGTCATGCTTGACTGCTGTTTCTTCCACGCAGATTCCTCACCGTGAGCGACGTCTTTAAGCCTACCGACTACGGTGAACAAAGTCAGGTGAGCTTCTAACAGACGTCTGTTCCCCACTTTTTTTTCTCGGGCAAGCGGAAAGATGGGTTGCAAAAACCTACGTTACTTGCGTCTAGCGTTGCTCTATCTGCGTCGTCACCTTATACGACTTGCTGGAGTTAATTGGTTGTGCGCGTTATAATCAAACGTCTGCCGTCATATGATCTTTTTTTCCTGGGTGCGGTGCCAGGTGTTCATCTCAGAGTCGTACGACGCCACGACCCACTTCGAGACCACCTGCCTGGACGTGCTGGACATCTTCCGCCGCGGGACAGGCGAGGACTTTGACTTTTCCAAGGTCAAGCACGACTTGGGCGAAGAACAAGAGTAGGGGGTTCCCGCCACCATGGGGAAGACTCCCTCCTGCCGCCTCCTTGGGTTTTGTTCCTTTCCGTTCTCCCCGCCCCGGCCTTTCTCTTGCTCCCTCGAGCCCTTCCCCCACCCACCCACGTTGCCGGCTACTTCGTTCCCGCCTTTATTGGGAGGTCTGTTTCGTCCAAACGAAAGCTTAAACGTCTCTTCGGAGCTGCCACGCCGTCCGACCACTGGCTGCTGGTTCTTCCAGCCTGAACCAGTAACGACGCGACAGCTGAAGACTGTCAGTGACTCGTGCGGCATGTCGGGAGAGAGATTCTTGCCTCTTTCACTCTAATCTATTTTGGCAAACGGCCCGTTAAGGAACTATTTCGTTGGGTGGGGGGGTGGGGGGGGCATTTGCACTTTATACCAAAGTGCGGGGTAGGAGAGGTGGGGAGGCACTTTCTTCGAAGAAAACAAGAAACGTCAACCATGACTGCTGGTACCTTTTCCCCATTTTTGTTTTCCCGTCTATGTCCCGCCGGCTGCGTTTTCTTTCCGCATGATGTTGACAGATGGAGAAGAGTGTGTGCACTTGATTTTTTTGCTGTTGACAAAGAAGTGCGTCCGACCCGAAAGCGCAAGTCGAGAAGCTCGTGCCGTAGTCCGCCTCTTTTCTCCATTCTTTCGCGTTCTCGTAGAGACGAGCTTGCAAAGTGCTGCCGCAGTTACCCACACAATCCGATTGAATATGTTTTTGTTGTTATTTTGTCGTGCCCTCGTTTTAAAAGATTACTATGGCCACTGACAGTGTGAACGGTGGGTACGTCTTTCGAAACCTCCAGCACAAGCTCCGCGCCTTCCACCATGCTTTGTCTGCGCGCACGCTCGGAGTGCACAAGACGTCCAAGCGTCGTGGAAGGTGGGAAGCTCAAGCTGGAGGCGGGTCAGCTGAAGCACCTTCCTGCCCTTCTCAACTTGTCAGCGACCAGAGTTGTTCATTGTAGTCCCTTGGTCCTTTTTTTTTTTTATTGCCTCTTGATTGTAGTTCCTATTTTGGGGTAAGTCGTGCTGGGTGCGGTGGAAAATCAATCGAAGACATTCCGTAGGGAGACAAACGCAACACCTCGGAGGGCGGCATTTTCTCGGTACGGCCTGTGGGGCGGGAGTGGCTTGGGAAGCAGCACGGAGGTGTAGTGCGAGACCCCCTTTGCAAAGTATTTCTGACCCTTGTGGAGATGGTAGCGACGAATTGTGGAACGTTTCTAAAAAAAACGACCTGCCCCGTTCTCCTTTTTTCCTCCATGTAAAGTTTATGTAGGTTTATTTCGTATGGGCTATGTGAACGAGGATTAAAAATGTGGAAGAACAATTTCTTGGCGCAAATAAAGTATGAATGTCAATCGACTGGTGTCTCTGGGTCCAGGACTAAGGAGTGTGTTCCACGTTTAATTTTTTCTTTTGTTGTTTTGTATGTGGTGTTTGCAAGCATTGACGCAAACGCGCTATTCCGTGGTTGGCTTATGCCGGGTCGAGTTCGGCCATCTTTTGGTGTGTTGTACAACCTGTCCAGGTTCCGTTGTGCGTGTGTACAGCCCCTGCCGGAACGCCATATTGTTGTCGAAATTGGGCTGAAAGTGGCTGTTTATGCTTGGGAGCAAAGCGCTCCCAAAAAACGGCTTGGCTAAACTGGGTGCCTTCAACGCCTCTCCGACTAGTGCATTCCTAGAGTCCTAAGAAAGCGGTGCCTCGATTTCTGCCTGATGACATCAAGCTGTCGGCAGCTGCGATCCTGGCACTGTTGAGCAATGGTGGTGGATGTGGTGGACAGCTGTTCTCCTGCAGGTCACTCCAGCTTGGCCGTCCATGGAAGCTTCTGCAGCCAGAAGCTGGGATGCCACGGTGACGGCTACTACTGTCCATGCGTTGCCGCTGCCAGATAAAGTCCTCTGCCTTGGTTGCAAACAGCGCCACTAGATGGCTGCTCTATATCTGGCTAATCGGAGCCAGTTTGTACTGAGAGTGGCCTTCTTGGGAGGAGTTTGACAGCCTGGCAGCCACAGCAGCGTAGTCTGACAACCGGGGGATGATTACTTCCGTCCGCCATTTTGTGGCTCTGACTCGTAGGAACTCTGCAATTTCTTGAGAATAAACGAGACAAAGAAGAAACTCCATTTTGTGTTATCGTGAAATCTGCTGGCTTTAGCGGGCAGCGAGCTCCGCCCTTTGGCCAAACTCTCGGTATGAACGGCTCTGCGGCTAATGGCAGCCTGTCACGGTCCCAGTTTCCCATGCTTCTGTGTGAAAGATGTGCTCGTATTTTTAAATTGTTTTCTGGGTGTGTCACATTATGACAGCACTTGCGCTACGCATGTTGCCTACTCTGCTTCGTCATCGACCCTAGCAATGCCGAGGCCGTAGTGTCCTCTTTTAATGCCCGTGTGCCCCGCGAGACGGCGCCGACTACGTTGGAAGGCTAAAGCCCCTCTATCCTGGGAAACGTGGCGCCATTTATTGGGTAGCAGTGTAAACTCGGCGGTCCGGCATATTTTTTTATTTCTCTCGCGCATTATCCTTTTTTTCTTGGCTCGAAAAACTTTTGTCAATGTTATAAACGAGCCTTTCTATGGGTATTACACACATTTGACCTCGGGAAATCCCGCAAAACCATCGCTCTTGTGAAATGCAGTTCCAGGGTCACCGCATAGATGGCGCCACAATGCCAGCGTGTTCCCTTGTTCTAAAAATATTTAAGAAGTTTTAAGAGATCTCGTCTCTCTCAGTCGTACTCGGTCGTAAGAGTGTGAACGGGCCTTTACTTTTAAAAATTAATGTAATTAGTTTCCAAATACCTATTTCTGAGAGCGACTGACTTGGGCCATATAACATCAAACAACTTGTTAAATACAAGCCATTTGTTCATTCCTTGGCCCAGTGTTTGAGGAGGCTTAAACATCGCTGTATAAATGTCACGTATTGAACCTTCCTTTTGTGAATTTCGTTAAATTAATGATAGAACTTTGAGCAATGACAGTTTGGGGTAATGAAGGCCAGCGCTCTTATACTTTCAATAAATAATAATAAATTAGTTCATATACTCGAAGACGCAAGATCGCTAAAGTAAAATTGGGTTGACGTACTTTTGTTAGCCAGGCAAATAAAAATGCGATAAATATTCGTATCTGAATATTTTAAAAGTGTAAATATAACACCAGTGGCGTCACTAGGGTCAGCGCACCCGGGGCAGTGGCCCGCAACATCCTTCCCCCCCGCTCCCTTTTCGTGGCCCGCCGTGACACCCCCCGGAGCACTGCACCCGGACCGGTCCGCCCCCCCCCCCCCCCCCCCCCCTTTGTGACACCACTGTATAACACTGCAATTCACATGCGCTAATGCGACCACATTCACATACAAATGTTCATGATTTTGTGAATTATTACATTGAGTTGAAATTAGAATGGCTCACAAATAAGAACCGAATGGGGGCTCCCGAATCAATGGTGACAATATTCACCGGTGAGAGGTCAGTCTCCAAAATTCTTATGCAAATAATATCCGAAGTAGTACCTACAGGAAATAAACATGAAAATAATACAAGGAAACAAATATGCTACAGGACTGAAAAAGGAGCGTATAAAAACTAGCAAAAAAAAAAAAAAAAGAACTGCACAGAGAATTAAGTTCCCCAACCTCGGCTGAAAGCTGAAGCGCAATTGTTTCTTTCAATATTTTCGCATGGTTACGCGATTGTTTTCTGCTCGTACCGCAGGCGGCGCCGTTGAGGTAGGCACCATAAAGCCCCTTTATACGGAAAAGTAGCGACATGACGCTACCGTCGACGCGCGAGCGCGAAAGAGCAAAATGTAACAAAAGACGGAAGACATCTAAGCACTTCTTATGAGTTGTGAATGCGAAAGCATGAATGTCCAATGGAACGCCGCGGAGTGATCCGCGCTGTTCTATGTTTTCGAGTTGTACTGCGGGGTATATGTTTTTAAGTTTTGTGATGAAATTGCAGCGGGTTAATTTGCTAGAGTTCCTTCGTTGGATGTGCTAATTATGCGTGATTATTATCATCACTAATTTTGGGGTAATTATCATCACTATACTCGCGGTCAACTTTCTGTGGCAATCCGAAGAGAGGAGGAAAGCGCGTGTACAGCGGTTGGTACACCCTCTCCCCTAGCATTGACTGCATTGCCACAGAAAGCTGACCGCGAGTATAGTACCAATTGCAGCATTTTTAAATATCAGGTCATAAAATAAAAATATTCTAAGACCAATGAAAACATTCTAGCTAATGTAAGAAATCCATGCAAAGTTACATTATTGTAAGGAAAGAATATGGTGCCATCAAAGTCGCGATTTTTGACAATCGGCAAAACTTCGTTCCCCATCTCAGGGTTTTCAAGATGTCAATTAATTACCAGCTCGCCTGCCCTCTATCACTGCTTAGAATTTCGTAGTTTTTTTTTATTACCAATCTTATAGCATTTAGTTACTTTCATTTTTACACGTCGTCTTTTTGCTGATATCAGCCTTTCCAGTACGAAGAAACGCCTATCTGCTTGCACGTCTGCTCACTGCAGCACGTTTCGTTGGCGTTGGTAACCGGTGAAACAGTAGTGACTTTTAGTATTGCGTATATGAGCGAACGTAAGCGCGGTGTGTTTGCGTTAGGGATGCCGCGAACTTTTTTCGAATCGAAGTTTCGATGATCGAATCAAGCAATTCGGAAGTTTCGAAAGATTTCGCATTTTCGAATTCGACGGAAGTCGAATTTTCGAACTTGTTAAGCTAAGAAGTTCGACGCTTTTCGAACCGTCGAACTTATTACGCAAAAAAATTCGATCCTTTTCGAACTTTCGAACTTATCACACTGCAAAATTCGATGCTTGTCGAACTTCCGAACTTGACTGACCAAAAAATTCGATGATTTTCGAACTTTCGAATTTTTTGCACTAAAAAGTTCGAAGCTGTTCGAACTTTCGAATTTCCTATGCTAAGGAAATCGATAATTTTCGAACTTTCGAACTTATTTTTCAATAGAATTCGAAAAGTTTCGAACTTTCGAATCCTGAAAAGTAAGAAGTTCGACGAACTTCGAACTTTTAGGGTAAAAGTTCGACGTTCGTCGAACTTCGAAAGACCGGCGGACGGTTTCATTTGAATTCAAGTAGTGAGGTACATTCGTAATTTTTTTTTTCTCGAACTTTTACATGCGGTGTTCCGTTCTTTACGAAAGACAATGCCGTTTATTTCAATGTTCTGGCATGCTTAGTTTTAAAGAAATAAATTCCCGAAGGAGCGTGGAAGGACGACAGGTTTTTGACGATTATCGTTTATGCCAGATTTGAAGCGTGATGTAGCCGAAGCTATTTATGGTAGAGATGTTAAACTTTTTAAGAATCATCTATGTATAGCCTAGATAAGTGTCGTCTTAAGATATGACTATTGTTATTCAAGGTGAGTTTCGAAGAAATGTCCAAACATGTATCTACATGCAATTATGCCCTAAACTTGGTATTTATTTTCGTCTAAGTTGTTTGAGGTATCGCATTTAAATTAACACCACAGACAGTACATATCATTACCATCTGCAGAATACAAAATAATGTATTTATTGTTTTTTCACGTTAAGGAATAAATTAACTCATGGGAGAAGATTTCTAATATTGTTCAAGTTCAGCACGTCATTAAAAGAAAACATTTTTTTTTTCGCTTCACGTTCCTGGGACGTGTTTCTTTTAGCCTGTACACATTTTGGTAGGAGAAAGTTGTTTCGAAGTTCTGAACCTCTGAATATGCAAGAATACAACACATTCGGCGAGTTCTTGATATTTTTTTCTTTCTCCAGCTTTTTATCTCCGCATTTATTATTATTATTATTTTTTTTTTTTTACCATTGGCACAGTTATTTAGGTCGTAAAGACATAGCTTTGAACTTCCGAACCACTAAGCATGTGACGAGTAGTGCCTTCTGACAACGAGTTTTTAACAATGACCATCTACGCGATCTTTTATGCAGTGAAGAGCGACAGTAGCTATACATAGGCATAAATAATTTCAGATTAAAATAAGCTCGACCACGCCCTCTTTCCCCGTATTGTTTTCTTTAACAGTCCGAAATATCTGGAAGGGGGGAAGCTGAGCTGACCCCCCCCCCCCCCCCCCTTTCCCTCTTCTCTTCCCTTCCCCGTTTTTCCTCTTCCGACGCCACTTGTATGGTAGAACGCTCCTCGACCTCGAGTTGTGTCGGCTTCTGTGCTTTTTGCGAGGCGATTCCTCCGTCCCAGAAAGTAAACCTCCAGGACAATTACAAACTTAACTTACTATATGCCAGCATCACTCGGGCAGCGTTCGATCGGATTACTACCAGCGTGCAAGGGGTGGGGAGGTAGTTTGCCAGGTCGCTTCAAGGTTTTTCTGAGTCTCAACCTCCTGCCCGCCCCTGGCCATTTCGAACTGGATGAGTATCGTAAAACAGTGTGTTCGTGTGATCACTACCGCGTGATGCACGTTAAAGAACCCCCCCCCCCCCCCCCCCCCCCCCCGGGCTGGCGGTCACAATTACTGATCTATCTTCACACGTCACTCTGCACTGGCAAATATTCCAGCACATCCGGGACACTTGTCGTCTCATTTAATTGCCTGACCAACTTCGCAGAGCCTAGGTATCACACCCTAACTTTTCTAAACTTGATTTGGTGAAAACCAGTGAGTCGTGAAAACGTTATTTGAAACTGAAACTGTGGAGGAACTTGAAAACTGGACTTCGAACTTTGAAAACTTGGACTTGAAAAAAATTCAAAATTTTCGAAGCTTTTTTTTTTTTTTCGAATTCAGCGTTAAAAGAGAATCGAAACTTTCGAACTTTTCGAACTTTATGCAGAAAGAAATTCGAAATCTTCGAATTGTTCGACCTTCGAATTTTATTTCCAAAGAATTTCGAAATCTTCGAACTTTTCGAACTTCAGATCTTAAGAAATTCAGATTTTTCGAATATCTCGAATTTCAAGTTAGGAAAGTTCGAAATCTTCGAATTTATCGAACCTCAAGTAAAAAAATATTCGAAATATTCGAACCCGAAATTTTAGAAACCGTGAAAGCTTCGAACTTTTCGAATTCGAAACTCTACTGTGATCGTAAGTTGCGAATTTTTCGAATTCGAACATCGGTCGGTACGAAAATATCGAAATTTTTCGAAATCGAACCTCAGTTCGCTTCGCAAATATCGAAACCTTTCGAAATCGAACCTAGGGTGGTTCGCGACATCCCTAGTTTGCGTTAGTTTTGCATGTATCACACTGCGCGTGCGCGGAGCCCGAAATTGCGGGTGTTGGATTGGCGCGTGGCGATGACGCGCATACGCAACGTGGAACACGCAACTTTAACGCAAACGTACAACTAAAACTCTAATAAGATACAGTCTCGTACCGGCTGCAGCACTACGTTAGGACAGTGTAAAGTTGTTTGCATTCGGAAATGACATTTCGCGAACCATGATCGCGAGCAGTTCCGCCGTGCCCGCTGAGCAGGAGAATCGGGGGACCCTCACTAAAGCGCTTCCGGTTTCCGCCGCAAAAGGGCGAGCAACTGGAGACACGAATCTTCGTGTCACTAGTTGCGTGCAATACAGGTGAAGGCAACGCCAGGCGAAAGAGCAAGGGCGAGAAATAAGAAGGCGGGACGGAGAGGAGAGCGAGGGGAAAGGGAAGCACTAGGAACGTTAGAGAGGAGAGGAGGTTTCTCTCCTCCTTCCCAGCCTTCCCAGTGCTTGCCCTTTCTCCCCTCGCCTGGCGTTGCCTTCTCCTGGACCAGGGGCGGATCCAAGGGGCGGAAGAGGCGACGGGGGCGGCGGCCCCCCCCCCCCCCCCCCCAAAGGTCGACCCCCCCCCCCCTTACCCCTTTTCGAAGGGCAATTTGAAATGGGTGAGCCCCCCGGTACACAGAAAGAATGGGAGAATAGCATCCTTAGAAATCCCCCCCCCCCCCCCCCCCCCCAAAACGGAGTTCTGGATCCGCCCCTGTCCTGTACCGCACGCATTTTTCGTTTAGCCTCGGACCCAGCCACGTTGTCCCCATATCCGGTATGCGTTCTGAAAAAAAAAGCAAGAGATAACAACACCGAACAAGTAAAAAAGTATGGAAGGGTCATAACAAGAACGACTCGTTCTACTGTCGAGGCGAGAAGAAAGCGATGTTTTCACGCATACCGGAAGTGCCAGAAGTGAAGATGGCGGCGCCCACGTAGAAAATGTGTATAGCTTGGATATCTTGTCGACGTCGGCCTCTCCGCAGCTTTGCTCGTCCCGAGTGATTCCGAGACAATCTACGTACGTCACGATTGCGCCGGATGTCGCGTGGCCAGAGTGGGCCATTTATAACGAAAAATACAGCCATCAGGCTCGAAATCCAAACGTGCGATTGTCATTTGCGAACATTGTGGATCATATTCAGCCTATTTCTGAACACGACGGGTATATTTCAAAATTTGTTGAAGTATCCCTTTAATCTAAGGGCAGTAACGGCGGCCCCCATTGTATTTTCCTTCGTCCGACAGGCAAAGACTATAGGGGGCGGACGCCACTTCTGGACGCCATTTTCAGGGCGATGTTTAGAGCGCATACTCAGAACGAGCTCACATTAGTAGGCTGCTAAAGACCGGCCATCTTGATGGTGAGGAATATTGCGCGTTGCAGAAGAACTGTGGAAGCTCGCAGAAGAACTGTGGAAGCTATGGCCGCCAGTTTCAGAGCAGATGCTCCGAATGGAAAGAGCGTGCACCCGGGAAAAAAAACTGTTTTTGTATGGTTGTTCTCTTTTCCCACTCAATCACACCGTCTGAACGTAGGAGGCTGTCGGCTGGGGCTAAATGCAAACAAATCGAGTAGCTTGGCCCATTTCTGTTTATGATTCGTTCAGCGATGATAGAACACTTATAGAAACATGATCACCGCGATGGTGCCTTTTTGGCGTTCTCTGAATGGTCCCATCAGCTAGAGTGGGCTGCGCCAGGACTTAATAATTTCATCAAATATTTTCCCCGAAGACTCTAAAGGGCCCCTGGCGGAACTTGGAGACATGTTAAGGGTTGTTTAAACAAGATAAAGCAACAACTGTCGCGAAAAAAACAACAACAGAAAACATGCACTTTTCCGAAAAATTTGACGTAGCTTTGTTCACTCGACGAAACGCGATGATAGGAGGTAACTTTACAGAAACATTGCTTGTGAAAACAATTAGGAAAGGAAATGGTACTGTGATGAAATGGTAATCTGCCGTACGCACATTGAAGGCGACGTCACGAACGACGTCTAGGACTACCCCAAGAACATCGGGCCCCGTCAGCTTTAACTACAAATGCTTACGAGCTTACGCGTACGGCGCTTACGCTTTAGCCACGGGCGTTACGTGAACTTGAGCGTGGTTAACTACCGCTAAATAAAAAATAAAACTTTCAGCCTTTCCACTCTGGGGAAGAAGGAAGACCAGCGGAGCTGTACAATAGAAAGTAATGGCCGGCCGCAAGTCGGCAAGCCAGAGTGGAAAGGCTGCCGCCATCTATGAGCGACGGCGGCAACCAAATACGTGGCTTGCCGCCGTCGCTCATAGATGGCGGTAGGTGTCCAGAGTTTGGTGTCTTCATTTCTTTGCGGGGGACACGATCCTGGGGTTACAAGTCAAGAAGGTAGGAGAAGCTCCTCCCATAAGCGTGATGCGCCCGTTTCAAATCCATCCGCAGTCGAAAGAATAGTTCTCTAAAATCGCCCCTTGTTCCGCTTCAATGAATAGATAATGGCTACATGCCAACTTGTCTCCGACCTCCACTTTTTAAGAAAGCGACCTTTGTGTTCATCGGAGAGGGAACCGAGCCCCTGAAGGTGGCCTTTGTATCCATCGGAGGGGGAACCTAACCCCCCAAAGTCGTATTTGTTTCCATTGGGGTGGGAAAATTCTAATCTCCCTCTCGTGGCTTCCACAACGCTAAGTCAAAGTCGAAAGATAAAGTAAATATTCACAGGAAGGCGAAACCCTCTCCCGTGTTGGCCACGACGTCACGGAAACGATGGGACGCTATTAGCGGCGAGATGTTTTAGTGGCGCCCTCCTATGGTTACCTTTCGTGACGTCATTACCTTGCGAACAACAAGTTTGATGGTGTTTGTAAGTAGCATGGTGGAAGCTTGAAATCCATGCGCTCTTAAAGCAACACTACCAACACCATCGAAATCGAAGTTCTTCCATTCCTCTTATTTCCGTCGATGAGAAATCCTTTGCTGACGTCATAGTCAGCATTCGGCCAATCGTGGAAGGCCGACCACAGCGACGCTTTCGATCGCGCACGTCGCCAATAGGAAGTATTCACTGGCGGCCATAGCTGTGTGCGCAACTGCTGAGCGCGTGCTGATGGCGAGCTTCCACAGTTCCTTTGTAACGTGCATTCCGCACCCTCAAGATTGCCCCA